>JAQSNX010005664.1:0-39806 GCA_029532605.1 Oreochromis grahami
AAATGTGTGAGCTGGCATAGAGGACAGCTACATGTAGTCTGAAAAACCTTTGTTGTCAAGTTTGCAGGTCTATCAGCACGAGACATTCTTACATAGAAGAGACTGTTAAAGTCTCTAACTCAGTGAAGCATTATTGGTCCCGTCTGTTTGGATAAATTTAGTAAGCTGATGTTTGTCCATTTATTGACACATTTTCTTAAGTGCTTATCCAGTTCAGGATCACAGTGGAGCTGCAGCTGAATGTGTTCAGTAAAGAAACCTTACAAAAGTTAACATAAACCTGCATCTCTGTACGTTGTTGTCCACAGGATGAGAAAATCAAACTGGAAGACTGTGGAACATCTTAATAAATGTTTGTGTGTTTATGCCTGTGTCTTTCACAGGAGGCGCTGAAAGGTTTCCCTAATAGTTCCTGGTGAATCAAAGCAGAACCATAAAGGTTGCTGGACTGCATGATGGCCTTACCCCTGAGCAGTCATCCTGTTAAAGGAGGAACCAGTTAGAAGCTGTTTTCAAAGTAGCTTTCACCTCAAGTAAGCGATTAACTGTTTGTTCATGTTCTATCACTTAAAGGACATTTAAGGACGTCTTTTGAGTGTCTAGTGGAATTAATTCTACTGGCTCTCGTGGTCATTTGTGATTATGGACATATTTTTCATGTACATCAACCATTTAGTAAATTCTATTTAGTAATATCTGTCAGCTATAAAATAAAATATAAATATAAAAATATCTAAATATCTCCTGCTCCTTATATTTTAATGATGTAAGACCAGACGTCTGTTATCGTGTTACATTAGCATTCCTCACATATCAATGAGATGCTGTACAGTACAATCCTACTGACACAGCAGAGGGATAACAGCGGCTATTTAACAATGTTGCACAAAACATTCGAGCTGCATGATGCAGATAAAGTGACTAAATCATCTTTTTGTGGTTTATTGTCTTCAAACCAGCAGACAAAGCCGATGGCAGAAGATGTTTGGAGAAGAACTTCAGGCATCATGCATTTTTTGATAAATTTCCACAAAGTCATCAAGCCTTGTCAGTCTCCTTCTCTGGATACGGATTTTTTTCAAATCCCACTGGCTTTTCTCCATGATTCCTTGGGTTCTGTTGTCTTGTGTAAAATTCTTAAATGCAATAGTACATTGTTTAAGTCAGTATCTATGGATTGTAAATTTATATACAATTTATGTTTCTTTTCACTTATTCTTCTCGCTATGATACCTGGTTCTTGGATTGCTGAATGTCACTATAGAGTTTACTGAGCTGCTGGTAAGCAGGACCAGTACCATGACGTCCAAGATCCCCTAAGGAGAATAGAAGTAATTCAAAAACATAATTAAAATAGATAATTCAACATTTATCACATTTACATTTATTAATAAATGACAATTTATGATAGTAATACAACAAATAAAAAAATGTACCGAGCATCATTGATGACCACAAAGTTGCATGTGGTAGAAGGTGATTTACCAGACCGGCAATAAATTTGGGTGCATGAAAGATGTTTCTTTCACCCTCACAGTCCAGTGTTGCATTGTCAACAATTGCCTGGAAATGGGTCTTCAAGGGGGCATTCTGAACATCAGTCTGTAAAACAGATATATATCTATATTCAGTAAGTTATCAAAGCAAAGAGAAATTAATTATATAAAATGTTATTGTGGTTTAAAATATATATATATTTTTAATAATTTAAATTCATTAATTCATTTGGGACATACACAAGTAAAAAAGTTATTAATAAGATTACTTAATAAATCTTAGCTAACCTTGTAGTCCTCAGCAATCACAGTCTTTTCATCCAAATCCAGGGTCCCCCTTTTTTGCATAAGGATTTTCAAGTTGTTGTAGTGTTTTGTTACGTTCCTTCCACTACAAGGACTGCCAAACACTATTGCTGCACTATGGACAACATCATCCATGTCTTTTAAGTTATCACAGCATGCAAGGAGCCCAAACACATGCATTCCAAGCCTGTAGTTCTCTGGAATGCTGGGAAAATGAACGAATGAAATCACTGTTAGTTGGGCCTTTACATTACAAATCTTGTATTCTTTTTTAATTATTGATATAAATGTACTCACTGTTTTTTACAAAGGTCCTTGGCATTTTTCATGACATGGCTCAAACATCGATGAAGAATGGGAATGTTGAATTCCTGTGCTGAATGCTGGCCAGTGAGTAAGACATAGTACTTCTGCAACAGATCCTCTAGACTTGTTCTGCAGAATGTCATGGAAATGGATCGGAGGAGTACTAGGGATCCATCACACATGAACATGACAGGCCTGTTGTAGGCCCGATTACCAAATGCTCTTACCAGATCAGTCTGAAAGGCCTGCAAGAAGTATGTCACAGAGGCAGTAGTGTGGTCACATGTGACATATGTAGCAACTGGAAGAGGAGAAGCACCTTTGGATGGGTTTCTGACAACCAACTCATACACATAATATGGTGGCCTTCCAGCACTTTCTTTTCTTATTATACTTCCAGTGGCATCAAAGTACACAATGTCTTCTTTGCATCTTTGATGAAAAACTGACAAGGTTTTCTTAGACCATAGCATTATGCCCTTTGGATGCATCAGAATCTTCTGCAGTACATCCTTTTCAGTGTCCTGATACTGTTGAATTATCTTTTGTAAGCTCATCAACTCGTTGGGATCTGCTCTACTGGCTTTTCTTTCAGACCATGCAATGTTTTTCAAGACTTCTTTTGTTGGAGCATCATCCCTGTTGCCAGATTGGATCACCTTTTGTGGCACTTTCTGTAAAGACTCCAAGTACAAGCTCCTTGGTAATTTGTTTTTGAGGAGTTCTCCAGCACTTTGACGTGATTGTGCACGCACAGGCCGCCTTTTCAGCTCTTTGTTATTATGGCAGACCTCACCTCCTTTAAAAACGACTTCTGCTTTCAGTGTCTCTTCGTCATAAACCACCACATCCACAGTAACAGGGCAGTCCTGAAATCTGCAATACCCCATACAACTGAAAACCGGTGCCTTTGATCTTGAAGAGAGTTTTTTCACACTGTGTCTCCGAAATCCAAAACTGCAGTACGGATTAAGGGTTCTGATTCCACAAGCAATTATATTTGTCCACTGCAGTCCTTTAAATAGTCTTCCTGACTGATGTTGCCGTAACTCCTTCCATTCATTCTCATTTATGAAAAAGAAAGTTTTCTGCTGTGGCAAACCAGATGTGAAAAATCTTTCTCCTGAACTGCTACTGTCTGTGTTGACCTTAGCTGATTCATCTGATTCATTCCTCTGCAACATACAGATATATATTTCAAAAAAAGATATAAATACTTTCAATGTTTGTCACTACAGTGTCTCTATGAAACAGCATCATTATGTTACAATTTCACTAATGAACCCATAGTACAAGTAAGTGAATATGACTAAGAAATATTTATTTTACCTCTAAAGATCATCACAAAAAGATTTTAACTTTAAATTTAAACTTTGGATTACATTTAAAAAGACAAAATTTTTAATATAATAATTACATCCTGATAGTGTTTAACAAAAATATAAACTCCGTGTTTTCTTTCTCTGTTGTGCATTAAAAACAGCAAAAGTTATGAAATTACCGTAGCATTTGCATTTGAAGATGAAGATTTAGAGTCACTCTCGAGGGATTGTGTGTCTGGGGTCTGGATGCCGCTCTCTGCAGTTTTTTGAAGTGCATCCTGGGAAGAGAAAGCGTTTTCGTTAATTTACAAATTAATGTTTTTCCAAGGTATCACAATGTAATACTAAATAATATACAAATAATTACCTCTTTTCTTGAAGGTAAAGGTACATTTCCTACAGATTGTGGAGACTTTGGCACAAGAACAATGTCTTCCTCATTCTAACGAATCACAAATTAATTAAAACATAACAATTAGACTGAAATATCTATATGTCTTTGTTAACATACATTATTACAAAATATTTTGAAAGGAATCACTATGTAATGACGGTTTTATAAGGGAAAAAATATTCAGCAAAGGAATATAGTACTATAATTATTGTAAATGATAAAGTAATATTCTGATTCAGATTTTGGAACTTGATTGGGCAATAACAAGATCAAATGGAGAAATTAGAAGGGTGGAAGACAAGGAGTGAAAAGTTAGTCAGCAGCAGGAGGATGAGTTGGTTACTCCTTTAAAATGGAGGTCAGATGTGACACTCAGGTCTTTGTGAGGCTGTCCTGTGGGTGCTTAAGGCTCTACACCTCATGGTTTGGTGATTTGCTTTGATATGTGTTTACTTGCTGTTAAGCCTATTGTAATCTACTTTCTTGCTCTCCATATGACTCATTATTACTCTGTTTCAAGATTTAAATTATTTTAAAGATGAAATTTTGGAGTGAATTTGTTTTATTTGTATCTAAAAAGCTGGATCTCTACTATAGCTGGATAAGGTTGTCATAATGGCTTCAAAATTTTAAATCTGACAGTAAGTGTATGACACATTTCTTACAATGGAAGGAACATCATCTCCAAGTGTTGTCTCTGCAGTAGGAAAATCAGTCTGTAGCAAGGGACCCTCTACCCCTGATGTGGTCTGTAAAAATATTTGATTTTTGCATAATAATTTTTATTACAGGAAGTTCTACCAAAGAAATATCTGTTCTTTTTTTTAAACTTTTTTTTTTAAATGGAATAAATATAAATACTTTGTGAAAAAACATTGCTTACCTTTTCATACTGCAGGACTGCTTTGAGAATTTTTTTCCTATTAAGACATGTATTAGGCACTCCCAAATCTCTTGAGACATTTTCCCAAAAGCCATGCACTTTGTGAATACTGTAGGTCTTTAGACTGGTCCCGGGTTCAGCATACTTGTGAATGACCTCTAATATATTTGGCAGGGATTTTGAAATTGTCCGTGCCTTTTATGTAAAAGAGAACAGTGACATTAACACATCTTTGTTCAATCTGTATCACTTACACCACAATAATGTATCACATTTTTTTTTTAAATTACTTGCCTTTCCAAAAACTGAAAAAGTGCAGGTCCTGAAATTTTGAGACAAATGAAAATTAATACAAAGAAAAACAAACCATATGAACATATCTGTTATCCTGAGATCAACCTTGCAATGCTGATCAACAATAACATATGAAACAGCATAAATGTGAACTCTTCATTTAAGTTTAATAGACTTCAGAAAACATTTTGGGGCACTCCAAGTACCCACACTCTAGTGATGTCCAAAATGCATGATGCGGAAAAATCTTTTGGGTGCATTTTTCTATGCCAACAACATAACAGGTAGCAGTTAGATTTTTGGACATACAAGTGCTAACTAACACAGTCCTTTTTAATGTTTATTTGCTAATACACTATCACTAAGTTCTAAGTTTTAAAATTCACAGTGCAAATTACTGTAATCAACACTATAGTTAAAAAACACAAGCACTAATTCACTGTGTATAATACACATTCCCTACCTGATTTATTACTATTAATAATGTTATACTCTGTTAGATATACATTTTGAGTGGCTCCTAAACCACAAAGACAAGCTGTTAAAGACCGTTGCTCTGAACGTATTTTACAATCATTATCACAATCACAACGACATGAAAGAGTCATTGTGTCAAGCCAATGAAAAATTAAAATCTGATAATACCCAGTGCAAATGCTTAAAAGAGAATTTATGACCTTATGTGACAAAAAGACTTTTGTGAGATGAGTTATTTATCATGGTGAACAGTGTTACTTATTATGGTTGTTTTACAACTAATTCAACCAAACATGGATTTTGTTTTAACGTATTTTTTCGTACTACAAAATGTTACGTATTTTTCAATTATCTCAGTGTGTTATCACTTCTTTTTCTTAATGAATATTTATATTTAAAAAAAGATACATGAGATCTTAAGAGATCCAGCCTACGGCTCTTCAATGGGGTGTCACAGGGTCCCCGGGAAAATTGTAAATGTAAAATAATAAAATAAATATTCTTCTGTAGCAATAACAAAGTATAACATAAATTATTCTGTAGCAATTACACAAGAATATTCAGTAATGTCCCTGCCTACAATTAAACACATTCACTTACCATCTGCTGTGGCAAATGGCTGCAAGGTTTTGACCACAAACTACACTCTAATAAATAAAACATTGGTTCAAATAAAAAAAACATGTTAACGTTTTCCACTAGAATTTTTGAGTTAAGCCAACTTCTGGCAGAATAACATTAATTCAAAGCAATATTTTTGAGTATGGTGAAGTAGCTTTTTTGGCCACAATTACACACATTCGTATGTAAAATTAACTTAATAATTTTCGACTAGAACACAAAAATTTAAGTTGATCCAACGTGAATTTTATGTATAGTGAAGTTATAGCCACAAAAAAAAAACACATTCTGAGTAACATGAACTTAATAATTGTCAACAAATACACAGGAATTTAAGTTGATCCAAGATTATATTTATGTATGGTGAAGTAACTTTTTGATCAAAATAAAACACATTTATAATTAAAATGAACTTAACTGTTGGCATAAATAGTATTTATGTTGGTCAAATATGATATTTTGGTTACAGTGTAGTAATTTTTTGGTCCTACAGGAGATTCTATAAGGGCATTTACCTGTTTCCCAGCAGGCTAAGTCGCTCCAAAATACAACCTTGATCATTTGGCTGTGTCTTATAACCATGACTACCGCGTGGGCAGGCTCATGCATGGTGGTGCCTGCCCACAAAGAAGTCAAGGTTCTACCTTATAAACTTGTCGATCACTTTTTTCCCCAAACGAAGGTCAGCCTTAACATGCGCTGTGTGTGCTCTTGTGTCAGAAAAAGAAATGGATGTTGTGTGCATTTGTTTGAATGCGGCAGATGTGATGCCAAATACCTGGACATCAGCTAAGGGACTCGTACCTGGTGCTCAGAAAGAATAGAAATTCAGACAGATGTATTCAAATGAGTTAGACCCTAACTGATCATCTGCAGAGGAATGGCTTATTTGAAGAGTTTCAGTCAGGTTTCAGAGCTCATCACAGCACAGAAACAGCTTTAGTGAAGGTTACAAATGATCTTCTTATGGCCTCTGACAGTGGACTCATCTCTGTGCTTGTCCTGCTAGACCTCAGTGCTGCGTTCGATACTGTTGACCATAATATCCTATTAGAGCGATTAGAACATGCTGTAGGTATTACAGGTACTGCACTGCAGTGGTTTGTATCATATCTATCTAATAGACTCCAATTTGTACATGTAAATGGAGAGTCCTCTTCACACACTAAGGTCAATTATGGTGTTCCACAGGGTTCAGTGCTAGGACCAATTCTATTTACATTGTACATGCTTCCCTTCCCATCATTAGAAGACATAGCATAAAAAAGATGGCGGCGCGAGCATTCGCAGCGGCCCGGCGCTCTCCTCAACTTAGCAGTTTTCTTTTTATTTTGTGTATTTTTGTTTCACTTTTACTCCGATATGCAGGAGCACATATGCAGTACAGTAAAACTGAACTGCTTGCGGTTCTAAACCACAAAAACCTGCACACCTTTGCTGACAATGACTGGGACTCAATTCCCCTGAGATCCGGAGGGTCACCGACTCTAATTTCACCATACCACCGCTGAAGTGGCGTAGGCGACGGAGGCACAGGAAACAGAAGAGAGGGAAGAGAGCGGGGCTGAAAGCTAGGCTACGTGCTAACCCACACGGACCGGCTATTCCGAGCCTCTTCCTCACCAACTCACGGTCACTAAATAACAAGATGGATGAGCTACGACTGCGGATCACCTCACGCTGTCTGGATTACTGTGTTATGATCATCACAGAGACTTGGCTGGACTCTTTTACCCCAGATACTGCGATTGAGCTAGCAGGCCACGCTACGTTCAGAGCGGACAGGAACAAAGAGTCCGGTAAGAAACGCGGGGGAGGTCTGCTAGTGTTTGTAAACAATAACTGGTGCACCAACAACACAGTTAAAGTCGTTCACTGCTGCCCGGACATAGAATACATGATGGTTCAGTGCAGACCCTTCTACTTGCCGAGAGAGCTCACAGCGATCACAATAATAGCAGTTTATGTGCCGCCGCAAGCTAATGCTAAGTCAGCCATGGAGCTACTCCAGCGCTCCATTAATAAACAGATCGTGGCAGGAGATTTTAACCACGCAAACCTGAAATCTGTCCTGCCTGGATTCTTTAAAAACGTGAGCTTTCCGACGAGGGAAAACAACACACTAGACCAGGTCTACACCAACATCCCAGATGCTTACAAGGCCACCCCCCTGCCTCATCTCGGACTCTCTGATCATCTCTCTCTGTCCCTGATCCCTGCTTACAAACCTCTAATTCAAAGACAAAAACCATCTGAAAAATCAGTAAGAGTGTGGACCGCGGAAGCCACCACGGCCCTACAAGACTGTTTTGATAACACGAATTGGAGTGTATTTGCAGAAGGATCAGACTTGGAGGGCCACACATCTGCCGTACTCTCATACATCAGCTTCTGTACTGAGAGCGTAACAACAACAAAGACTGTTAAAGTGTTCCCGAACCAGAAGCCATGGCTCAACAGTGAGGTGAGAGGCCTACTAAGAGCACGTGACAGCGCCTTCAAATCAGGAGACCAACAAGTCTACAAAGAGGCACGCCAATCTCTGGTTAAAGGCATAAAAGAAGCCAAGCGCAAATACAAACAGCGCATCGAGGAGCACTTTAACACAAAGAACTCCAGAAACATGTGGCAGGGGATCAAGACACTCACTGGCTACAAAGACAGTCGCACACAAACCAACTCCCCAGACACCACCTTACCTGACACCCTAAACCATTTCTTCGCCCGCTTTGACCAAGAAAACAGGGACACCATCACCCATCCTGCCATTACAGAGAGGGACAACACTCCCATCCAGCTGGAGCAGCACCAGGTCAGAGCCACACTGCGCAGAGTCAACGCGAGGAAAGCAGCTGGTCCTGACGGTGTAGCCGGTAGAGTGCTTAAAGCATGTGCAGACCAACTAGCAGAGGTTTTCACCACCATCTTCAACCTCTCACTGCTACAGTCTGTAGTACCATCCTGCCTTAAGTCAGCCACCATCGTTCCAGTGCCCAAGAAGAACACAGTGAGCTGCTTGAATGACTATCGTCCAGTTGCTTTATCACCCATAATTGCCAAATGAACAGCCAATTTTGAACAGCTCATCATGTCACACATTAAAGCTGCCATCCCTGCAAACCTCGATCCACACCAGTTTGCATACAGGGCAAACAGGTCGACAGAGGATGCCATAATAACAGCTCTTCACACAGCCCTCACACACCTGGACTGTAGTAACACCTATGTGAGAATGCTATTTGTGGACTTCAGCTCTGCCTTCAATACAGTTCAACCCCACAAACTGGTTAATAAACTAAGCAACTTAGGACTCAGCAGCTCACTGTGCAGCTGGATACTGGACTTCCTGAGCAACAGACCCCAGAACGTAGGAATGGAGAGCACACCTCCTCCACCCTCATTCTGAATGTGGGTGTCCCACAGGGTGTGTCCTCAGTCCCCCTCTTATACTCACTTTTCACCCATGACTGTTCACCAATCCACACCAGTAACACCATTATAAAATTTGCTGATGACACCACTGTCATAGGACTGATCGACAACAACGATGATTCAGCCTACAGAGAGGAGGTTCAGCATCTGAAGCAATGGTGTGACGACAACAACCTGCATCTGAACACAGCCAAGACCAAGGAGATGGTAATCGACTTCAGAAGAACAAAGCGTTCTGAGCACTCTACGCTCTACATTGATGGGGAGGAGGTAGAAAGGGTAGAAAGCTTTAAGTTCCTCGGAGTTCACATCTCGGCCGACCTTATCTGGTCCCAAACGTCTCCCACCAGGTAGGGAAAGCACAACAAAGGCTGTACTTCCTCAGGAAACTACGTCCAGGCCCAATTACCCCAAAGACTGCTAGTAAACTTCTACCGCTCCACCATTGAGAGCCTCCTGACTTACTGCTGCACACTCTGGTTCAACTGCTGCACTGCGGAGGACAAGAGGAAACTGCAGCGGGTGGTGAGGGCAGCAGAGCGGGCAATCGGCACTTCACTAACTCCCCTCAGAGACATCTATACTGGCAGACTTCAGCAGAAAGCCAGCATCATCATCAAAGACCCCTCGCACCCTGGACACTCACTTTTTTCCCCCCTTCCCTCTGGTAAACGCTACAGGTCCATCAGGTCGAAGACAAACAGACTCAACAGAAGTTTTTACCCACAGGCTGTCAAACATGCCCTACCTCCACCCTGATTGGAGGATAACTGCACTGCCAACACTCATGGACATTACACCTTATTTATAAATCGTACTTCTGTTTATACTCAATGCAACCAACACCCTTACCTCTTTAAACTGTATTTATTATAACATTATTTAGTATAGTTCCAACAGCACCCCCACCCCACTCAATGTGCAATATCATCCCCCGCCACACACTCAATGTGCAATATCATTGATCACACTGCACCTCTCAATGCACCTGCTAGTTAGATGGCATGTATGTGTATGTATATAGATGTAAGCGTGTATGTGGAAATATGTGTGTGTATGCATGTACGGATGCAAATATGTATATATACATATATGTATGTATGTGCGTGTATGTTTGCAGGTGTATGTATAACTTGTACATATCTTTCTTGTGTAAATGTAAATTTGTCATTGTGTAAATACTTACGCTATTGTGTACTTCACACACATGGAGAGATGCCAAACTGCCTTTCACTGTTCTTGTAACAGTGACAATAAAAAGCTATTCTATTCTATTCTATAAATTTTCACTGCTATGCAGATGACACGCAGCTCTATCTGTCCATGAAGCCAGGTAACACACACCAATTAGTTAAACTGCAGGAATGTCTTAAAGACATAAAGACCTGGATGGCCGCTAACTTTCTGCTTCTTAATTCAGATAAAACTGAGGTTATTGTACTCGGCCCTGAAAATCTTAGAAATATGGTATCTAAGCAGATTCTTACTCTGGATGGCATTACCTTGGCCTCCAGTAATGCTGTGAGGAACCTTGGAGTCATTTTTGACCAGGACATGTCCTTCAATGCACATATTAAACAAATATGTAAGACTGCTTTCTTCCATTTGCAACATCTCTAAAATTAGAAATATCCTGTCTCAGAGTGACGCTGAAAAACTAGTTCATGCATTTATTACTTCCAGGCTGGACTACTGTAATTCACTATTATCAGGATGTCCTAAAAACTCGCTGAAAAGCCTTCAGCTGATCCAAAATGCTGCAGCAAGAGTCCTGACAGGGACTAGAAAGAGAGAGCATATTTCTCCTGTTTTGGCTTCCCTTCATTGGCTTCCTGTTAAATCCAGAATTGAATTCAAAATCCTGCTCCTCACATACAAGGTCTTAAATAATCAGGCTCCATCTTATCTTAATGACCTTGTAGTACCATATCACCCTATTAGAGCACTTCGCTCTCGCTCTGCAGGCCTACTTGTTGTTCCTAGAGTATTTAAAAGTAGAATGGGAGGCAGAGCCTTCAGTTTTCAGGCCCCTCTTCTGTGGAACCAGCTTCCAGTTTGGATTCGGGAGACAGACACTATCTCTACTTTCAAGATTAGGCTTAAAACTTTCCTTTTTGCTAAAGCATATAGTTAGGGCTGGACCAGGTGACCCTGAATCCTCCCTTAGTTATGCTGCAATAGACGTAGGCTGCCGGGGATTCCCATGATGCATTGAGTTTTCCCTTCCAGTCACCTTTCTCACTCACTATGTGTTAACAGACCTCTCTGCATCGAATCATATCTGTTATTAATCTCTGTCTCTCTTCCACAGCATGTCTTTCATCCTGTTTTCCTTCTTTCACCCCAACCGGTCGCAGCAGATGGCCGCGCCCTCCCTGAGCCTGGTTCTGCCGGAGGTTTCTTCCTGTTAAAAGGGAGTTTTTCCTTCCCACTGTCGCCAAAGTGCTTGCTCATAGGGGGTCATATGATTGTTGGGTTTTTCTCTGTATTTATTATTGTGCGATCTACTGTACAATATAAAGCGCCTTGAGGCGACTTTTGTTGTGATTTGGCGCTATATAAATAAAATTGAATTGAATTGAATTGAAGATCAGGGTGAGAAGACAATTCTTTGGAAATATATTGTCAGCTCTTACAGAATTTAACATTTGTAGTGTAACAATTATCTCTCTCTATCATATATATGATATTTCTACAGTTAAAGTGGATTGAGCAGTAAAATAACAATGACAGGATACAGAAGAGTCGTATTTCTAAGCCAGTCGGCACCCGTACCGTAATATGCGTAAGAATAGTGCAACAACATTTTAGGTGTGGCTGGCGGTGCGCCTAGCTTGACTGTGACTTCATAAGTGACCGCAGTCTTCTGGGAGGGGAGGCATCTTTTTGGGGCAGATGGGCTCCACCTCAACGCCTGGGGAAGCCGTCTGCTGTCCGCCAATTTGGCATTTGGCGTACAGCACTCCCGCACACGGCCCTGTCATTACCCCAAACTGACATTACCTGCTGATCTGTCCGCCACTGACTGATGTCCCCCTGGTTCCAGCTCTTATATTTGTTCCACTTTTAACAGTAATACACAAAACTCTGGACTAGGACCTCTCTCCCACAGTCAACACAATACCCGTCATAATCACAAACAGAGAGCAACAGAATTATCATAAATCCAGTAACTCCAAAAACATTAATAACCTCCGCCCTCTTCAAAAATGTCAACATCCATTGAACTCTGTCAAAAATCCACCAGTCTCGATCAGTATGGCACTTTTAAATGTCCGCTCTCTGTTGAACAAGTCTTTTATTATTAATGATTTAATTTTAGATAATAAACTTGACTGTTTATTTTTAACTGAAACATGGCTGGGCCCGGATGCACCAGTTGTTCTCACTGAGGCCCCCCCCCCACCAAATTTTAATTTCTCTTTTTCCTTTAGAAGTGGTAAGAGAGGTGGTGGGACTGCATCTTTAACCAACAACACACTCACCACCAAACAAATTTTATTTGACCATTTTACCACTTTTGAATTCCACGCTATCGTTTTTAGCAGCCCTCCAGTTTTATCTGTCACATTTACAGACCACCTAAAGACAGTGCTGCTTTTATCAAGGAATTCTCAGAATTTTTAACAAACATACACTCAAAATATAACATGATCATTTTAACCGGTGATTTTAACCTGCACATAGATAATCCTTCTGACCCTGCATCAAAAGAATTCTTAAACTATATGGATTTTACCCAGCACGTCACGCAGCCGACTCACAACAGAGGACACACTCTGGACCTGGTCATCACCCATGGGCTGTCCACCAGTGTGTCCTCTGTTGTTGACTTGGCTGTCTCTGACCACTACTGTGTGTTTTTTAACATCACCGGTTTTATTCAGCGGGAGACCTCGGTGTGAACTGTGAGAGGCGCTATCTAACCTCTGAAGTGGCTGCAAATTTTACCAGGGTTTTAGACCAATGCCCCCCTGTGATTCTACCTGCACCCTATGATTTTATTTTTAATCATTTTAACAGCAAACTGAAGAAAAGCCTTGACTCCGTTGCTCCACTCACCACCAAAAAGATTAACGTAAAACGTGTATCACCCTGGAGAAACGAAGAAGTCAAAACACTCAAAAGGAATTGCAGGGCAGCAGAAAGGAGATGGAGGAAAAATAAAAATGCAATCAACCATCAAATACTTTGCGAGCAACTTAAAATTTACAATAATAATAATAATAATAATGGATTGGATTTATATAGCGCTTTTCAAGGCACCCAAAGCGCTTTACAATGACATTATTCATTCACGCTCACATTCATACACTGGTGGAGGCAAGCTACGGTTGTAGCCACAGCTGCCCTGGGGCAGACTGACAGAAGCGAGGCTGCCATATCGCGCCATCGGCCCCTCTGGCCAACACCAGTAATACACTCTTCTCGTGATATGATTTTAAACACATCTGAGGGCTCGATTGTACCTGAGGAGACACTGGACAGCTTTGTCCTGGTTAATGCTGAGAACCTTAAGAAAGTTTTCTCCACATGTCTTTTAGATCCAATCCCCTCTTTACTTTTTAAAACACTTTATGGATTTTTTGAAGCTGAGCTTTTATACATGATGAATTGCTCTCTTCAGTTGGGTGTCTTCCCTGCTGCCTTTAAAACGGCGGTGGTGAGGCCCCTTCTGAAGAAGAGCAATTTGGATTCTAATGATTTTAATAACCACAGACCTGTATCCAACTTACCATTTTTAAGTACAATTTTAGAAAAACTTGTTTTTACTCAGATTAATGATTTTCTGAATGATAGACAGATCCTGGAGATATTCCAGTCTGGATTTAGGGTGAACCACAGCACAGAGACCGCTCTCCTAAAGGTTTTAAATGATCTTAGATGTAACTGGGACTCCCAAAAGCTCTCAGTCCTGGTGCTACTGGATCTAAGCGCAGCCTTTGATACAGTAGACCACGCTATTCTTTTAAACAGACTGAAACACATGCTGGGCCTCTCTGGTGCTGAACACAACTGGTTCACTTCCTATCTCTCAGACAGAACTTTTATGGTGTGTATGGATACATGCTCCTCTAAGATCCATAAAATGACATGCGGTGTGCCCCAAGGGTCAGTTTTAGGCCCTGTACTTTTTAATCTGTATATGCTCCCTCTTGGCGGTGTCGTCAGGGGGCATGGAGTGAACTTCCACAGTTACGTTGATGACACTCAGCTGTACATCTCTGTGTCTCCTGATGACACCACACCAATGGATGCCCTTTTTAACTGTATTCTAGATATAAAATCTCGGATGGCAGAAAACTTTTTACAGCTTAACCAGGACAAAACTGAAGTTTTAATCATCGGTCCTGAGGCTCAGAGAGAGAAACTCTTGTCTAAATTACAGGCATTTTCACTATGTCCTTCGCTACAAGTGAAAAACCTGGGTGTTATTCTTGACTCTGAGCTTGGTTTTATCCCACATATTAAACATGTAACCAAAATTGGATTTTATCATCTAAAAAATATAGCCAGAGTCCGCCCTATTCTCTCTCAGGCCAACATGGAGATGTTGATGCATGCTTTTATTACCAGTCGCATTGATTACTGTAATCCTCTGCTCTCTGGTCTCCCCAAAAAGAATATTTCACCTTTACAACTTTTACAAAACTCTGCAGCTCGTGTGCTGACGAAGACCAGAGGGCGGGCCCACATTACACCGGTTTTAGAGTCGCCGCATTGGGTCCCCGTGTGTTTCAGGATCGAGTTTAAAGTTCTTTTGTTGGTTTTTAAATGTCTTAATGGTCTTGGGACTTCATATCTCTCAGATCTGCTTTTACCATATGAACCCTCGCGGACCCTGAGGTCCTCTGGTACTGGCCTTTTGATTGTCCCTAAAGTCAGGACACATACTCACGGAGAGGCAGCTCTTCAGTGGTATGGTCCTCGACTGTGGAACAGCCTGCCGGAGGAGCTCAGGGCCGCAGAGAACGTTCATGTT
The DNA here is from genome assembly GCA_029532605.1 of Oreochromis grahami. Classification (NCBI taxonomy): domain Eukaryota; kingdom Metazoa; phylum Chordata; class Actinopteri; order Cichliformes; family Cichlidae; genus Oreochromis; species Oreochromis grahami. Next base: position 15,515 of record JAQSNX010005664.1, read on the forward strand.
TTTAAGAACAGGCTCAAGACCCACCTTTTTAATTTAGCTTTTAACTAAAGTTTATTTATTTTATGCTTATGTATTCTATCCTGCTATTCTATTTATATTATTAATTTAGGTTTTACCTAATTATTGATTTTATTCTTATTCATTTTTTATCTTCTTACTCTATTTATATTTATATTTATATTTATATTTATATTTATATTTATATTTATATTTATATTTATATTTATATTGTATCCCATTCTTATTTATTTTATTTTATATATTCTTATTGGGTCATATCTCCAGTGTTTCCTCGGAGGGGGCTCTCTGCACCGGGGCTGTGATCGACCGTGGCTGCTGGGGCTCTGTGGGTCTTCTCAGCCTGGCTGGGGGGCTTCTTTGCCTCCCTCCTTCTGTGTGCCCAGCCCGGTGCAGACAGCTCCCTGTGATAGTGTTTCCTCACCTGGCTCATGTGTGCCCAGCCCAATTTTACTCTTTAAGTGTGTGTGTGTGGGGGGGGGGGGGGAGGGGGGGGGGTGTATGTGTGTGTATGTATCCGTGATCGTTTATGTTAATGAGAGTGTGGGGAGTGAGTTGGAGGGTGGGGTGGGCTGCTTTTAACCATGTAAAGCACTTTGTGCTACATTTCTGTATGAAAAGTGCTTTATAAATAAAGATTGATTGATAACCAACCAATCCAAACACAGATTTGAAGCTTATATAGCGAATCGGTTCCTCCACGCTTTCCTCACTAGCTTTGATTGGCTGTAGACATGAACTTCAAAACACTGAAAGCCAGATGTTAGTCTTCAATCACTGGTCTTAGTTTCAAGTTTTATTTGATACAAACTGTTTGTTTTGTAAATGATGCTCCTGTTAGAGTCAGCATGATAAACCAGGGCAGGGTTCATGGCAGATCCACTTTGTGACTGACAGATTGCTACATGTTAGCGTCTCTCACTGATCATAACTACAGTAAACAGCCCTTCAGTTCACTTATTCTATGACATCATATTTATTCAAATATGTATAAAAGAGCAAATACAGATCCACACTGTCAGAGGTTTACTTGCAACAAATAGAAATATATACGTTCAGACTTGTGTCACAGCTGCTCGTCCAGATTTCAGTGCACTGAGATGTGGTGACTGTGGAGGCCATTGGAGTGTTTTTCAGTCTTCGTTGTCTAATTTTGGTGTAAATGTGACCTCTGTTGTTAGCTGACAGCTGTTGCCCTCAGTGTGGTCTTCTGTTGCTGTGGCCCATCTGCTTCAACGTCAGATGTGTTGTGCTTTCAGAGATGCTCTTCTGCATGGTTTATCAGTACGTGTGGACGATTGACTTACTGTTGTCTTTCTATCAGCTCAAAGTAATCTGGTTATTCTTCTCTGACATCAACAAAGTATTTCCACCCAGAGAACTGCTGCTCACTGGATAGTTTCTCATTTCAGACCATTCCTTATAAATCCTGAAGATCTCAGCACATCAACAGTGTCTGAAATATTCACACCAGCCCGTCTGACATCAACAACCACACCACACTCAGTCATCTTTCTTCCTTATTCTGATGCTCGTTTGGACTCCAGCAGGCTACATGTCTGAATGTTTTGAGTTGCTGTTGAGGTGAAAGGTCAGTTAGAGATTTGGATTACTGTGATGACCAGTGGAACAGGTGTACCTAATAAAATGGTTGCTGAATCCATGTAAGCCTGACTTTACTGGACTGTACAGTAGTTGCTGATGTTCTCAGATCATTTTCTTTGTCTGTTTTCTGATGCATATAGTTTCATGAGTATCATTTTGCTTTCCTCCATGTTTGAAAAAATCCTTCACATCTCATTTTTGTGTCTGAAAGGTTTTTACTCTCCATGAGGCCGACATGTGTGCAGAACTCTTTCCAGAGGCAGTGAAGTTTTATGAAACAAAAACTAAACACTTTGATGACTCAGTCTTTAAAGTCTGATGAAAGATTTGTATTCATTCATCACACAGTTGGAGGAATTGACTGGTTTTGATTGGTGGAGAGTCTTTTGCACAGGTGAGACTGTGTTATGAAAAATGCCCTGATGTTTGTGAGAACTGCATGAAGAGTGGGGAATTTCCTGCTGTGAGAATTGGGCCAAAGTGACTGAGAAAAATATTAAAATATTGATTAGGTGTAGTGCTACCTGTTTGGCTCTTGTTATTGTTTGGCTCGTGGTGTGACGTTATGTGTGGCTGGCAGCTTGTCAGAGTGGGAAAGTGGAAGTGATGTGAAGCTTAGATTTAGCCAGCAGCTGGGAGCAGACAGATGTGAGACCATAGATCTTCCTTATTGAACTTACTCATAAGCTTCATAATTATTTTGTTTTTCTTACAAAAACTTGAATTAAGACCTGATTAATCAAGTGTATCACTAAGTATTTGTAGGCTCCACTCACACACAGTGTTAGGGGAAGTGAGAGGGTCGGGTTTTGGTCCCTTGAATGTTTACTGTGATGACCAGTAGAACAGGTGTACCTAATAAAATAGCTGCTGATTGTGCTAAATGCACCTTGAATGTGTGAAGCTGAATTAAAAGTTGGAGTCGAATATTAGGATCTCTCTTATTGTCTTTACATACCTCCACAACATCATACTTTCAAAATACTTGGAAATTATATAAAATTATATAAAATTAATTACATTTTAATTTTGAAGTAGTCAGAGGTAAATCCTGCTAATTGCTAACCTTGCCATCGTTTTTTCTTTGTTTTATGCAGATTTTATTTTCATACAGATGTAGGGGGGAAAAAACAACCAACAAAGGTAATATAGTAACGCTTAACTAGTTATTTTATGTTATTTTAGTAATCTTCAAGAGTCAAAAACTGCAGCTGGCTTTGACCTTAAAGGCTGCAGTGGGAGGAGGTCCTCTCCTCTCTTACATCTGCCTGTATCTGTTTTCTATAAACAGACTCTGCTCATTAATCTTTGTCCTGTCACTGTTTCTGTATGACTGTCACTGATAGTATAAAGGTGAAATCTAAAAGTCCATGGCGTTGTGACGTAATACACCGGAAATTATGGCAGATATGGCGGACTGCTTTAAGACACTAGAAACTGAAACTGTTTTACTGCGTCAGTGCTGAGAGGAGAGGAGTGGCTCTGATCTTGGTTACACGGAATAGTTACCGTATTTGATCCAGAGATTATTTCTGCAGACATGGAGCTTCTTCTGTTTCTGAGCTTCTGTTTCCTGACTTTGTCCGGACTGACGTTTGCTGCTGAATCCGGTAAGAAACTCATTAATTTAGACTGATCATGTGTGCAGGCGCAGTCACGTTTCACAGCAGCGGATGGAGCTTTAACGCTGTTCAGGCTGCTGCTTTAGTGGGTGGATGACTGCGGCATTTACACCTGTGACATCAGCGTTTAACGCAGCCACATTTTAATGTTGAAATAATGAGCAGATAAATGTGCAGCAATTCTGCAACAGTATGAAAATGTTCTTTTTATTATTTACGATCAGATTATCTCATTATTTCACCCTGACGTTTTTTTTCAGCTGTGTATTTGTTAGCGGTTTGTGTTTCCTGCAAACACGCGTGTTTTCTTTCCTGTCAGAACAGCGACGCTTGTTTGTCACTGAAAATGAAATTTTACTTTTTTTTCTTTACAAACTGAAACAACTGAGATTCAACAATGATATAAAATAATTATTATTATTATCCTTAATTAGTAAAAGGAGGACAGAAGTCATCCATAAACACATAAGTTGGCAAGTATATAAAGTTTATATATATAGTTTTTTGTATGTGTTATAACAGCTCCACCTGCTGCCAGTTTTAAAAGGAGTGGCACAGCCATAAGGATGGAGAGTGGCTGTACCCTGTTTCCATTTCCTGAGGTTTCTACAGTCAGAGTTAAAACACTGTGTGGCCCATTAACATGAGGCTGTTACTGACTCTGATGTGCAGGTTCAAACTGGCAGGAAGATTTTTGAGAGCTCAGCTGGTGAAAAGGACACAGACTGGATGTGTTTCAAATCTTTATCAGTGAAACATTTTTGACCTCACAGTGTTGACACTGTTGCTGGCTGAATTTGTGATAACCTCTGATGAGCTACCTGGTCCTGGTGACCTGGTTGGGGGCAGGGTTATATTCACTTCTACCTCTTTATATGAATTTTTTATGCATTTGCCACACTTAAATAGAAATATCATCCCAGAAGAACTGCAAGACCAAAATGCACATGAGACATTTGAACTGAGAGGCAACATCTTCTACTTTCTGAAACTCTGCTTGTTTAGTGTGTAGCTAAAAGCCAGTCTACACCTAACACCAGCACATGTGGTTCACTGGTGACCTGCTGGATATTAAGAGGTTGATAAATTCCCCACTATTCTCCTTAATCATGTGAAGATCTTTGCCCCAAACCAGAAATTAATTCACAATCTTTCCACACAGCTTTGTAGTAACTTGCAGTATTTGCAGTATTTGATGGGGCCTTAAACTTTAAAATGAAATCCTTCCGAGGAGGCTGAAAACAACACAAATGCTGCAGTCGCATGCTAACACCTAGTACAACATGACAACAGTATGATAACAGAGTAAATGCCTGCAGGTCGGCTGAGGAGTGTTTCCTCATGAATCCAGGCATCAAAGATCCAGGTGCTTGGATCCAAGGACAAACCAGGAAGATGGAGAAGTCAGAACAAAGAAAACCAAGCAGCAGCTCACAGACATGTCGGGGCTGCTGTCAGCTGTAATACTGTTATAGAAAACTGTTACAGTTATAAAGCTGAGGATTCAGAATATTTCTAAGATTAGAAAATTACTCATGAATAAGCTGATATTTCTATTTACAGAAAAAAATAAATACAGTGTCATCACATATGTTACTCAGGTGGAGCTGTGTTTTGATAGGATGGAGGAGCATTTCATGTGGCTGCAGTCATATTAGCAGAAATAAATATTCGGAGAGAGTCCTCTTTAATGGACCTCACCCTCTGACTTCTGTGAACAGAAATGTAATGCATGCAGTAAAGATGAGCTATTATACTCATTTCCAGCTCCATGTTTTATTCTTGGACACTGCTGGAACAGTTTATCTCAGACTGGGTCTTGGTGCAGCCTCTGAGTTAGTCCTCTCTGTAACAAGCTCTTCAGCTCCTTCAGCCTCCATTTAAATCAGTCATTCAAACTGTGGGGCTACAGGTGGGACTGTGATGACAACAGGAAAATATGAAGGGTAACTAATATATAAATATGAATTCTTGTTGTAGGAAAAAATAAAAAGGGTTTTAATTGTGAATGGATTGTGATTTTTTTTTATATGTTTTTAATCTTCGTGAAAGCTAAAATTCAAGTCTGAACTGTTTTTTAGTTTCTGAAATAAAAACTTTGCGCTTTAAGCCAATTTTCTTCTGATTGGCTGCCCCTGCCTCATACCTGACTTTTCTTCTATCCTTATTCCTGTTTAAAACATGCTTTGTTTTTCAGGGACACCTGTGGCCAGAGTGACTGTGCGAGAAGATGATGATGTTATTTTACCCTGTTCCCTCGACACCAATGAGAACATTGAGTCAATGCTGTTTGACTGGGTTAAGGAAGTCCCTCGAAAGGAGGTGTTCATGTATCGTAATCGCAATCATTACAATAATGGTCTGCCAGGTCAAGATGTGGAGTTCAAAGGTCGAGTCTCACATTTTCCAGAAGAGCTGAAGTACGGAAACGCCTCCATAAGACTAAAACAAACTAGGCTGGTGGACAATGGAACCTATACCTGTATATTCCCAGACATAAAGCCCAGTGAAAAAATCTTCCACATTGAGCTTGTTGTTGGTGAGTGCTGTTACAAACCAGCTGATTATTTACAGATGAAACAGTCAGCATGCACATCTGGCAGGGTCTCACCGCACACCTGCAGTGATATTTGCAATATTTGATGAAAAAGACGGAGACCTTCCCATGTGCATGCTTCTCCTGCATATCAAAAATCTGAGGTGCCCTAAAAAAATAAAATCTCTGTGAATGCAGCTATAAACACTGCATTTATTTGACTGGCAACTTAATGAGAACCTACCACTACTAACCAGTTTTTGTTTTTGTTTTTTCCTTTCAGAGCCCGTATTAACTTGTTAGAGCCTCTCACAGTCATTTGCACTTCTGCATGTCTGGAACTACCAGAATAAACTTTTTAATAATTTCTAAACCATAAATAGCTGATACCTGCCTGTTTCATCACTGTGAAGTCAAATCTGTGATATTTAATGTAGTCTGTTAATTTTACCTTTAGCTGTAACACAGATCATTTGTTTGAGGATTATACAGGAAATCACTGAAGCCTTGATGTTTTCAAGCTTTTACTTCATATTTTGAAGACAGGTAATTGGTTATTATAAGGGCTAGAAGGCTGAAATTTACAGGATATCGTCTTCTTTTAATCTACAATAAATGTGCCAAGTTTCATGCTGATATTCTGAATTAACTTAAAGATATTAAAGAGATTAATTCAAATTGCAAAGCAGAGAATCTATGACAAATTATTTCTAAACTCCACAAAAATCTCTTCAAAGTTAACAAATAATAATGATTCATTCATTTTTTTTTACATTTCTCATGTTCCTAAATGCTAAACTCAACTTCAAAACGATGTCCTAAATAATTAAAACAAAGATTCACACATTTATTATAGTTTAATCGGGTCTTTTTTGACAGATTAAATCGTTTTCTTTGATTTGTTTTCGTTTCATTGTAACAGCGAAGCCAACTACTTTACCTTCCATATATGGTCAGACAGGTGATTTTCCCGGCTTCAAACTGAGAGTGGTTTCACTGCAGTGACTTTCTACTGGATGAGAGTAGCTGTCAATCAAACACCCACGTAGCTGTCGTAATGATGCTCTTTTCTGATTGGCTGACTGAATTAATGGTGTCGTGAGGGCGATATTTTATGTCCGCAATCGATGCTGATTGGTTAATTTTACTCGTGGGTGTTTTCTGATGTCAGAGACGTTACAATGATTGGTACAAATTAGTCATCAACGCTTTGAAATTGCTTTTAATCTTCTTATTTTAAAAGTTTCTGTAACTCCGATAAAACGTCACAAGAGAATAAATTCACCTTTTTCTGGATATCTTTACTCCCGGTTGAATTTAAACGAGCGGAAGTTAATCTGTGAGTTTTCTTTGTTAAAACGAGCTCATATTTGTCTGCAGATGTTTATTTTTGGTCCGATTAACGACTTTCTAATGGTGATGCAACATGCTAACCTTAACGTTACTAACTATTTACTGAAATAAATTAAGACGTAAGTGTTTTAATGTCGTAAATTATTTTTTTGACATTCATGAATCTGCTGAAAAAAGAATATCTGCGCTTTCAAACGACGTATAATACGACTGTATCTGTGTTTCCGTTCAACAGGAGAATATCAAGTATCTTCATTTATTAATTTTACATGTAAAATTAGGTCGCATACAACCTCTGCGTTTCAAAAGGTTAAAGATCCGAAACTTTCCAGGTGAGTCCTGTTTGTGCCGATACTGATGGTAACATGCTCGTTTGTGTTTATGTGAACGTGTAAGTAGTAGGAAAAGACAAACATGTACTTGTTTTGGTGAGAACTAAAAAGGTCTAAAGATTATCTTTATAAACAGTCCACGGTTTTGTTTTTTTTGTTTGTTTTTTAACCTGAGCCAAAATGCAGCAGCAGCATGTGAAAAACTAAGCATACAGCATGATTCAGCAGCTTGTAGAACCACCTTCAGCAGAAATAACTTGAAGTAATCATTTTTTTTGTCTGACTTTATCAGGCTGTCACATCATTGGATGAATTTTAGTCCACTTTTCTTTACAGAATTGCTTCATTTCATTGAGGTTTGTGGGCATTTATTTATGCACAGCACTCTTAAGGTCCCACATTAACCAGCACTTAGATTCTTTTGTTTTTCAGCCATTATGTTATAAATTTGCTGCTGTGTTTGGGATGCTTGCATTGTAATTACAGCTTTTTTTTGTATGATTGTCCCAGTTAAGTTTTTGCAGATCAAACAAATGAAGATATTAGGCAAAGATAACATAAGTAAACACAAAGTCCAGTTTCTAAATCAAGGTGCTCATTATTAAGGGAAATCTTTTCCTCCTTGGCATTGTGTTAACACACATCTGAGTGCTCCCAGACCAGAAGACCCAACAAAATCTGTGCTTTAATTGAGGTGTGCAGACTCAGTAATGATCAGTGGATGAAGGACATTTGAATAACAACACTTATCTACTGCTAATATTCTGTTTACTGCCTCTGGGTGAGCTCGGTTCTGCTAGAGGTTTCTCTTTGTTAAATGGGAGTTTTTCTTTCCCACTGTAGTCAACTCATAGGGGGTTGTCTAATTATTAGGGGTTTCTCTGCATTATTGTAGCATCTCTAGCTTAGCGCCTTAGGTGACTGTTTTTGTAATTTTGTGCTATGTAAATAAAATGTAATTGAAATGAATTCCTCTGGAAACAGTAAGGGTATACTTAATATTTTTACATACTGTTTTCTGCAGTTTGGTTTAGTTTTTGTTAAATAAATAATAACATGCCATAACACGTCGTGTATTATTGTTAATATGAGGATGTATTTAAATAATTAATTGTGGCTATGTAAACTAGTTGTTTGTTGTTTATGATGTGCTCACAGGTGCAGCTCCAGAGCCTTATGTCACAATACTTAAAGAAAAGGGGCTGCTACAGTGTAAGGTTCCAGGTGCTTCTCCTAAGCCTACAGTTGATTGGAGGGACAGTGATAACAAAAGACTTCCTTCTAAGATGGTGCAGGACGAAGAACAACAAGGTCGCTTCCACGTCACCGTCCAGGCTACTGTAACTGAGCCTGGCTGCTATCACTGTGTAGCCACACAGTTGGAAAAGTGGCATCAGATTTCTTCAGAGATCTGTGTGCATCATGGTGAGTGAGATATAATTCTTCAAATAAGTGTGAACACTAAAATGTGAATATGTGCTTAGATTGAACACTAAGAATGTGGTCTGGGAGGAAAGACTGAAAGCTAAATTATGAAAACATGAACATAAAAAAAGATTTGGCTTCAGTAGAGACGATGTGCATGCTGAAAAAAAAGCTGTCAGCTCCTAACCTAATGTTAAAAAACTAAACTCCCAAACATATACTGTATATTATAAAAGATGAACGTTGCTGTTGTGACTGATTTGTTTATGAACTCTCACATGATGCCCCAAGCTCACATCAATATCTTGATGTCTTTTTAAACCTGAGCATGCTCACGGGCTCTTGAAATAACACCCTCATGGTAAATCTTACTCTGCTTTATTTTTAATTTTTAAACGTTAATGGCATCACATTCACATTCTGGGTGGTGCTATTACTTGGTGTGGGCTCTCTCTAGAGTATCATTTTTTGTTGCTGTTACGACACAGTGGTGTTTTTGTGTAGCTTATCTGTGTAGACAGTTTAATTAAAAACTTATATCTAACGTCTTATTTCATAGTATAATTTTCACATGCCCTAACTTGAAACACTCTGTTGATTCACTCGATAATTATAGTCACAGTATTCACTTGCTATGTCTTTAGGGATTTGCTAGCTTGACTCGTAGCTGACTCACTAGCAGTATGGATTCTTCACCTGTACCTCTGCACTTTCCTGCTCAGTGTGTGAGACGTCTGGTTACTCCTCAGCTTCCTTTAGTAAAATTGATACTTGTAATAAATGTAGCCTATTTGCAGCTCTGGAGGATTACTGAATTGGAGACTCGATGTTGCAGCTTTGAACAACCTGTAGCTAGCCAGGCCCCTGTAGCCGGTGCAGCTGAAGGTAGTATAGGCCCCAGCATATTGTCCTGAGCAGCCAGGGAAACAGGATGGCTGGGTGACGGTGAGGAGGAAGCGTAGTCCTAAACAGAAGCTCCTGGTACATGTATCTAACCATTTCCCCCACTCGGTGACACACCTGCCAGGGATCAAACTCTGGTAATTGGTGATTCTGTTCTGAGACATTCGAAGGTAAAGACAGACAACTGTCCTCCAGAGACCAGAGCAGGTGACATAGAGGGAAATTTAACCAATGTCAGACTCTGTAGTTTTCTCTGGTCCCCTCCCCAGTTGGACCAGGAGTGACATGTTTTGCCACATGTTCTCCTTAAATTGCTGTCTGTCTGAGTGGTGTCCAAAAAACAATGTGGGCTTCATAGATAATTGGGAAATGTTGTGGAACTTTTAAATAACCTGCAACACATCCAGTGAGCGTTTTGAAATGGTTTAATAACATATTGCAATATGGAGAGAAACATCCCAGCCAAAACACTAGGATCATCTCTGAAATTTGGCCACCACCCTAACATCTTTCAATGCATAGACAGACAAAGAACTCTTACATGTTGGCCCCTCTCACCGGGGGGATATACCTTCAGCCCCATCCTTAAAATCTTCTCCCTCACAGAGAGAATTATGACCTTGTTTTCTGCTTGGCTTTCACCTAAGGATTTACATCCCTGATAAACAGGAGTCTCACTATCTGTTTAACGTCTCCCATGAACTAACAATGGTCTCACTGTGTCAAGTGTGTGTGTGTGTAGAGCATAGGGCCCATTTGTAGTCCACATGAATAGAACTAAGTGAGAAAGTGATATTACTCTTACTAATGTGATACGATTAAAATATGTGATTAATATATGAGAAAAGAAATCTGCCACCACAGGTTGCAGTTGAGAGATTGACACGGGAGGTTGTCGTCTGTTGGGTGTGTTCTGAGGATGCACCTGGTTCCTTTTGCGCTATATGAAGAACCCCTGGGTGCTTTAGATGACACATACTGCAAGCCAAATGACTCCTACAATCTTTTTGATTGTATGGCCAACTTTCAGACAACCAAAACAAATTCCCCTTTCCCTGATAAAAGTCAACTTATCCTGATGCATTTTAGCTTTAAACTGCATAAATTTCTCCAATAAATGGTTACTCTGTGAAGAAAACAAGCAACTATGGAGGACAGTGGAGGTGGTCTTGTTTTTAGTTGGTTGAGTTTTGACTCCTGGAACTGTGCTGAAATAGCTTCTGCTCCGTTTTCAAAGGCGTTCATAAATAATCTATACTGTAAATCAGGGGTCTCAAACTCAAATGCGCCGCGGCCACTTCTGGCACCGTCATCATTGGAGGGCCACTTTAGTGTGCAAGTAGTACAAAAAAACAAACACGAAAACACCCACTAATATTTCCTAAAATGTAGTGTTTTGTTTGTTTTATATAATTCCAAATATTGTGTAACAAGTCAAAATTGCAAACATGAATGCAATTTTTTTTCTCACTCTTAACTATCTGAAGCCTTTCAGTTTCAGTTTCATTTGTCATATGCAAGTCAGCACAGGGTCAACATTGCAATGAAATGTATTTAACGAGCAGCAGACAGTCATTCAGCAGTATAGTACAGTATAGTACAGTAGTTTCATTGAACTACCAAATAAACAGCTCTTTCTGGCCAGACACGTGGAAGCACTTTTGCTACAATTTTGTTTGTATTTAACAAAATAAAAATGCAGGTATAAGCACACACATTAGTTTTGACTGCAAGTGAAAATTGTTTTCTTTCCAAATAACTCTCTCAATGAACTAACACAGCCAATCCCTCAACGTGTTTGCACTCTCTTGTTACCTCGGCCAGGTCTGCGGCTCCGAACCGTGGTAAGGAGACCTCTGGATAATACTTTGGGTTCCGTGTCAGGCTCGTAAGCGGGAACTAGCTTTACTGTCTGGGTAAGCTTTGCTAGCGAGAGACAGAAAGAGGCGTTGAAAGGCTGCTCCAACAGAACTTTATTGTTTCGGAGGAAAACACGAACACAGTGTAAAGTAGAGTCAATAGCTTACTTACAACTGGGCTCGTCAGGCACTCTTTTTGGCTGCAGTGGTTATTTTTATATTTACATGCTTCCATTTCCCGTTTCTGCTCGGTAGCACCTCGTACTTTTCGACTTTCCTTTTTCTCCCTCCCTCACGCTCACACACACACAGCGGGAGGGGCGGTCCCACACGTTCTCCCCGCAGCAAGGACTACACCGCCCATGAGGCTACAGTCTTAAAGGGCCATGCCTGTAACACTCTGCCATCGTATTAAATCATTTTTCGTATGATAATTTTTAAAAATATTTCTTCACATCAATATGCGAAGAAATATTGACGTGGGCCGCAAATGGCCCGCTGGGCGCAAGTTTGAGACCCCTGCTGTAAAGGGTCTCCGTCAAACACAAGGATGTTTCTGGGTGGGAGGACAGAAAATAAGTTTTGTTTTACAAATAGAGTAGCAATGCCATTTTGTCTTTGCATGTTGTTAACAATCTCATTCTGAGAGTTCTCAGTCAAAGTAGGAGATTGAAGCTGTGTTTGCTGCATCGCTTGAGCTGAAGCATCAACCTTTACCATCATCTCACGCATCTGAGGTTATTTTTGACTTTGCTTGGGTATGATAACCTGTGATTCAGATGCAGTATTTATTACAGACTGATCTCTTTCTATTGGAACAAATGTACCAGCGTAGGGATTTAACCTAGGCATTGAGGCCTGTACGTGCCCTCTTTCAAAATAAGAGTTTGTTCCATCAGATCATTTAGAGCCACAAACTGAGTTTATTTTTAAGACATGAAGCTTTCCAAGTACAATTTCTCATTTTCTTTTCCTCTTGAACTTCAAAAAAATTTATTTATTTTTTGGTATTTTTGTTTTTTAATGCTGCAACTTGCTCCATGAGCACTGCCTTATCAGCCGCAGCTTTAAGGTGTAAATAAGATATTGATGAAATTCGAGTTTGTTGTGAACAATGTTTTTGAACGTGACTTTATGCTTGAAATATTAGAGACACTGTCTTCAGGATTTATTTCTGGATGAACATCAAGAGCGTTACTGTTGTGTTCAGTTTATGGATCGTCTGCTTCCTCCAGCCAAACTTTTACATTGTCCATAAAAACAAAGAATGCTGTCACCTTGGACTGAATATACACAGTTAACCTTTTCACTTCTTCTGGCAGTTGCATACTTAAGGATTCTTGCAAATCATTTGCATCATGGTAGCATTTAATAAACTTGACAAATTCACAAGACACTTCATTGACATTTTTATGTGGTGTCATTAATGCAGAGATTTTCTCCATGTACTTTGAGTCTTGTTTATATTTTGAACTGGAACTTGAACTAAGACATTTGTCAATATATCTCACAAAATAGTGCATATTCTGTGAATCTCGGGCAACTCGATTTATGTGAAGTGTTTTCAGCTGGGCGTGTACCTGGAGTTGAGTGACAGATGCATGAAACTATACATTTTTAGACATAAGTTGTAACAGCCGCCATTTTCTTTGAGTACTTATTTCACGGCGTGCTGCGGGGAAAAGCCTGTTCTAACGTTTGAGTCTGAGGTTTATTTTGATCACCTGGCGGCTCTTTTTTCCTTCTCATACGTAAACTCTCTCCATACTCTTTCATGTGATTCTTGTGTAGGTGGTAGAAGAGGGGAAAAAAATGACCATAAACGGTGTATTTTGCGACAGGTTTTATGTTGTTGTTAATATTAACGTTAAAGGGATGGTTGGCTCAACAGTACTCTGACTTTTTGTCAGCCTGGCTACAGTGCTGAAGAGAAACCTGGGGTTGTTCTTACCATATCAGGGAATCAAGTACTTCTGATTTGAGACTCTCTTTTTCACAGGAGCTACAGTATTCAGAGTCGTACGTAGTGAGGAGGTAAAATTATTAACAAGATAATCGACCTCTGTTGGAGTAGCGTTCAGATAGCTGCTCTGCTCTATGTTGGTACAGGGCATTGAAGATGATAACAGTGGGTGGATTATATTCTTAAATTTAGTTACAGCACTTTCAGAAAGACATCTACTGTGATAAAGTCTACTCTCCGCTGCTGTGTAATCAATTATTGTAAATGTAAATGTTATCAGGAAATGATCAGACAGCAGAGGGTTCTCAGGAAACACTGTTAAATGTTCAGTTTCTCTGCCATACGTTAAAACAAGATCTAGAGTGTGATTAAAGTGGTGGGTGGGTTCTTTTACATTTTGAGAGAAGCCAATTGAGTCTAATAACAGATTAAATGCGATGTTGAGGCTGTCATTTTTAGCATCTACATGGATGTTAAAATCACCCACAATAATTATTTTATCTGAGCTGAGCACTAAATCAGATAAAAAGTCTGAGAAATCAGAGAGAAACTCTGTGTAAGGCCCAGGTGGACAATAGATGATAACAAGTAAGACTGGTTTCTGAGTTTTACAGCTGGGGTGGACGAGGCTAAGCATCAGGCTTTCAAATGAATTAAAAGTCTGTCTTGGTCTTTCGTTAATTAATAGACTGGTGTGAAAAATTGCTGCCACACCGCCCCCTCGGCCTGTGCTTCGAGATTTCTGGTAGTTAGAATGACTCGGGGGTGTTGATTCATTTAAACCAGAGCTTCCCAAAGTGTGGGGCCCGCCCCCTAAGGGGGGCGCAGAGCCATTGCGGGGGGGGGGGCGTGGGATGAAAAGGGGAAGGAGAAGAGGGGAAAAAAAAAAAAAAGAACACTCAAGCAGGTTTTTGACGGGGCGCCCACACAAAGGCAAAGCAGGAGATGAAGCATAGCTGAATGTTTCCAAACCAACTTCATTCTAAGCCAAAGACTAGAAAATCTGATGAAGCATATCTTCCCTTTGGCTTCACCTGCACAAGTGCCGAGGTAGGTCTCCCTGCAGAAATGGTTTTCCCTGCATTGGGAGCACCGCTGGGCTCTTCAAATCACGGACAAACAGGATCCCACATTCTTGATTTTTAGTTCACAAACACTTCTTGTAATAACTAACTACTCCTGACATTTTGGACATGTTAGCTCTTTATGCAGTAAAGTTACAGCGGGATACAAATAATATCAGGCTGATCCTGCCACGATTTGTTCCCCCGGTTCAAATCACGGACAAACGGTATCCCACAGCTGTTTGTGTTTAAACCCATTTTGCACAGAGAGGCATTTTTTTGAAAAATGTATTGACAACAATGTTGAATATTATTACACAGGAAAAAAAACAACTACACGTAAAATAATTACACCGTGACGCCTCTGCCTTTCTAAATGGAGGGACAGTAACTGCGTGTGTGTATGTAAGCGTATAAAACCTAGTCAGATTAACAGTATTTTGTCTCTATCTGCCATTCTGCAATTCATCTCATGTAAACAATAACGTGGTGCACAGCGTGACGTGAAAAAAGGCACATACCTTTGACGTTGCGTGACAAACTCTATTCCTTGTCCACACGTAAATGCAAAAAAGGAGTTTTAAAAAATCTCCGTTTTCGGTGAATCGCAACGCCGTTTACGTGTGGACGAAACAGCTGCGTTTTCAAAAATACCCTTGTAGGTGTGGACGTAGCGTAAAACAGTTAGTAGTTTATTCTATTACTACTTGTAATTTATTGCAGATTACTTGTATTTGCTTAATTGTTTACTAAATGTTTGAGGTGTGAAATAAACCGCAATGGAGTTTGAAAACAAAATATGAGTCTGTGTGCTTGAAGGATGTGTTTTTGCGCGTGCGTGCGATGGGGCGGGGGCACAACATTTTTCTTGTAAAACAAAGGGGGGCCTAGCAAAAAAAGTTTGGGAACCACTGATTTAAACTAACATACTCATCCTGCTGCAACCAGGTTTCTGTAAGGCAGAGTAAATCGATTTGTTGATCAATTATTAAGTCATGTACTAACAGAGACTTGGAGGAGAGAGACCTAATATTTAATAATCCACATTTCACTGTTTTACTCTTTGGTTCAGATGTGGATACTGTATTGTTCTTTCTTTGTGATTTTTTTATGTTTAAGTTGTTTATTGCTGGTGTCACAGGCTCCCCAGGAAAAGAAATTGTAAATGTAAAATAATAAAATAAATATTCTTCTGTAGCAATAACAAAGTATAACATAAATTATTCTGTAGCAATTACACAAGAATATCCAGTAATGTCCCTGCCTACAATTAAACACATTCACTTACTGAAAATCGGGAGCATCTGCTGTGGCAAATGGCTGCAAGCCTTTGACCACAAACTTAGTCACTGCTCGGTGACATTCGTCTATCCTGGCCTGAAAGGAGACGCTAACGGTAGACTGCAGCGAGAACTGCCAGCATCTGAGCCAGCCAGACTCTGTCTGTGTCATGGTTCTGGGTCGGTTCGATCCAGTATTTTGAGTTCTGATGTTTGGTTTATTTTTTGATTGTTGTGGTTTCTGGTTTCCTGTTTTATTGTGAAAATCTATGTCCTATGTTAGTGTGTGCAGCTTTGCTCCCCCTGTCTCGTTAGTCCTGATCTCTCCCAGCTGTGTCTCCCTCCTGTTGCCCATTCCCTGATTACCACCCTCTGTATATAAGCCCTGTGTTTTCCCGTGCTCGGTGTCGCGTCGTACCATCAGATTATGCCTGTGTGTTTTCGTGTCAGTGTTTCAGTGTTCAGTACCATTGCTCAGTTTGTTTTGTTTTCATGCCAGCAATAAAGCTGAGGTTTTGAGTTACAATTCAGTGTCTGAGTCCTGCGCTTGGATCCTCCTCTCCACCTGCCCGCACACAGAGCCCTGACAGTCTGTCTGTCTCATCACGGTCACCTAAATGCACAGTAATGGCAGGTTTTGTAATAAAGCAGATCGCGCTAACATAATATGCACTGTTAGCTGATTATTTACCTGCCGCATTAACGGGAGAGGACGTGCAAACGTTACCGCTGCTGCTGGGTTGAGATTCACGAGTCCGGAGCGGAATTAAAAACACGACATTCATTTAAGGTTATCGCGTGTTTTGTGAGCAAATGCTTTTGCATATTCGTAGTGTTTCCTCCCTTAAATGAAATATCTGCTTTGCAAGTATTGCAAGTTGCCCTGTTGTCATCCGTTCTCCTAAAGTATAACCAAACTTTTGAGCGTTTGAGCCGCTTAGGCGCCGTGTTTCCTGCCAGGTAAATGACGCTCCGCAACGTGGTGACGTCATTCGGGCGACTGGAATCGATAAGGGAATCGATTTTGCAAAAATGGCAAACGATTCCAAGGAATTGAAACAGTGGGAACCGGTTCTCAACAAGAACCGGGTTTCGATACCCATCCCTAGCTATGCTTCCTCATCACTGTCACCCAGCCACCCTCTTTCCCCTGCTACTTAACTTGCCATCACCAGTGTGTGAATGTGTGCGTGAATGGGTGGATGACTGGATGTGTAAAGTGCTTTGGGGTCCTTAGGGACTAGTAAAAGCACTATACAAATACAGGCCATTTACCATTTTACTTAGGGTAGTCTCCCGGGGGAGAGCTAGTGGGGCCTACACTATCTTCGGCTGCACCGTCTATAGGGTCCTGGCTATGGGTTTCCAATTAAGTGATCCTGGCCTCCAGAGCTGCAAACAGTGCCTTTTTGGAAAAATAGACCAGTAAAAGTTTAAGTACTGATTTAACTTTTTTGCCTAAGGAAAAGCACCATATTAATGTATAAATAAATAATAAATGAGAATACAAACTTTACTTCAGTTTAAATTTTAATTCCAATAACTGTACTCAGCTTGAATCACTCATCAAACATAGCTCTATTTTCTGTTGCCTACATTGTGTGTGTGACTTTGCCTCTAAACAGAAAATGAGTGGGTAATGTGTTAAAATGGGATTCAGCAGATGGCGGAACTATAAAATCAGCTGCAGTGGCTCAGCATGGGAAATAGAGTAATAATTTGTATTTGGAGCTCCAGTAAGTTTTCTTTATGTACAAGTTGTGATCAGCTGATCTGGGCTACTGCTATTCATGGAAGGCTAAACCCTACACTTTACCTGCAGCATATTGTACATGTCAACACTTTTATAACTAGATTTTACCCAAACAAAGACTAAAGACAATGCTTATAAAAACATAAACAATGACACTGTAATTTCTTTTTCTTTTTTTACCGCTGTTTCTAAGGTTTATATGTTTCTCTACTTTCAAGCAACACCTGAGTACAGTTGGGATGCAGATTATTTTATATTTTCCTTACAGTGCTGAGATAATAACCATCATTATAATGTTATCATGATAATGATAATAAACTGTCTCTAGTTTATTCATAATGATCTGATCTGTTTATAATCTTCACTGATTTCCTCTGATCTTATAAATGAAATTGGTGGGGGATTTGTTTCTTTCCTCAAGTCTGAAAAGTAATCGTACAGTTATTCCCAAATGAGGCAGTGATCAGTATTTCTCCCTAATAAACTGCCTGACTGTTAGTCAAAGCCTTTGATGGATCACATGATCATAAATCAGTAGGAACCAGAGCCATAAGATGTGAGATTTTTGGTGCTTCCATTTTTCTAAGGAAGGTTACTCACTGAGAGGTGACCTTGAAATACCTCTGTGGAGGCTATAATAAGAGCTGTTCTAATTCTCCAGAGATTAAGGGAAGGAGTCTCAGTGCTTCCTTTAATGCTTCCTGTAGCATAGGATACACTGGACAATCTTTTATGAGAGTAGAGGAGAAAACGCACACAGAAATCCTAAACATCTTGTTTTATTGGCTATGGGTCATATTTACTAAGTGAGGCAAATTATTTTCATGCCGCAATTGAAGAGTGATTTAATAACACCACACTTTAATTTATTTATAAAGATAAAGTCGAGATACACATTCAACAGAGAGAAATCAACTGCCTTTTGTACACTACTGATAAAACAGCAACTTGGTTCAGTTCATTTCTGCCTTGTTTGAGTAAAATCCCAGTTATACTGAGGAGCAGAAATAATTGGGGGTCGCCTTTTAACACTCAGCGTGAGGACAGTGAAGAATTTTAGGAAAGAGTTGGTTTTGGGCACAATTTTGATCCATCTAATAACGTCTCCCTCTCCTAAAATTTTTTTTTTTTTTTTTTTAATATCCAGGATTTATCTAGTCTTAAAATGAGCCTTCGGTGGAACAGTAAAGGAGAAAAGTCTGTTGTTTTATTCAACTATAATACATGCTTTTTCCTGCGTAATCACTTTTTTGTTTCTTTCTTTTTGTTTCTTTTTTTTTTTTTTGTAGGTAGCATCCTAGTTAATGTTTAATGGGTTTTTTGTGTGTCTTTGGCTAAAACTTTGGCACCAAAAGTTTCTCTGTTTAGGAACTGTAAAGAAAACTGATGCATCTGTAATATTTGGAATTGAGTGCTCTTCTGCTCTATTTTTTTGTGGGAAGTACTGCTGAGATCAAATCTCTTTGACAAAAAACAAACAGCCAAGACAGTCATGCAAAGCATATTTTAAAAATACAAAAAACACATCATAAAATGCAGTGTATTCAACATGATAATAACGACTCTTTGTATTTATTTTTAAAGTTTTTTTTAATGTATTTAGAGTGTACATAATAGTAACTATAACTGATAAATGTAGTGGTGTAAAAAGTGCTTTACTTTGAGCTGAAATTTTGAGTACTAAAAGCCTTAAGTAGAATAAATTGGAAAATATTCAGTTTTGAGTTGTACTTTACATGACTTCTTACTTTGCAGCCCTGGCAGCAGTGATTGTGTCAGTTCCTGAAGCAGTGGCTCAGATGTCAACATGCTCATGATTGCTCTAATCAGAGAAGCTTGTATCTTCATAAACAAACTTTTTGTAATTATCTTTCATGTAATTATCTTTCAGGGGCGATCGTGGCTCAAGAGTTGGGAGTTTGCCTTGTAATCGGAAGGTTGCAGGTTCGAGCCCCAGCTTGGACAGTCTTGGTCGTTGTGTCCTTGGGCAAGACACTTCACCCGTTGCCTACTGGTGGTGGTCAGAGGGCCCGGAGGGCCAGAGCGCTATATAAATACAGGCCATTTACCATTCATCAAACTTTAACCTTCACAGGGCAGCTTTTCACCTGAAGAATTTTGCAAAGTTGCTCACTCCTGTAGTAAAGAAAAAAAGCAGTATTAATCGTTTGCTGGGTAGCTAAGAAGAGCTAATTGAGCCAACCACACAAAGACACTAGAGTTTGTTTTAAACCTTTATCAACAAAAAGCTAAATTAGCCGGCATATTAGTCCTGTCAGTGACATTAGAGAAGTAACTCCTTTTGCAAGCTATTGCTGGCTTTTATCATTCATTCCTTTAACTCACCAAGATTGAAAGGTAGAAATCTACTTCAATATTTACTCATGTTTTCTCTTGTTTTCTTCTCCTTAGAATTTAAATGGACTGATTCTTATATAGCGTATTTCTACTCTTCCGGAGCAGTTTATACAACATGCTTCATTCACCCAAGCACTTTTTCTATGCTGAAGCTAACATTTACACTCCGATGAACAAGTTTAGTACCTTTCCCAAGAATATTTGGCATGGAGACTGGAGTAGAACCACCAACTTTCCAAATCAGTAGATGACCTGCTCTACCTCCGCAGCTACAGCCACCCGTTTAGTATGTTGGGTAGTTTTATCATTAAAGACAGCAAGTTAGAATAAAAGTCAATTTAGCAGCTCATGTTTTCTTTGAATAAAGCTCACCAATAGCAGCTCCAACAACAAGAATCATGAAGTAAAGATGGTCTTCCAAAAAGGTGATCCAGAGTCCATCACAGCTTTGACTCAGGATGGAGGAAACCTCGATTTACGCACATGACTCACACGTTTTCAGATGTGAGGCTTTGTAGGAAGAAAGCAGGAAACTCTGAGCAGAAGCCCAGATTCAGACATCCTTCATAGAGGAGAAAGCTCCAGCATCATCATCCTCAGAGCTGAGATCAGAACCAGAACCAATCCGTTAGCTGTGAAGACAAGGGGGAGGTAACAGGAAGTTAGATCCATGCTGATGTCACTGACCTCACTGTTTAAAACTACTTTTGTTTTATTGTACTGAAGGGGTATTGTTTTCACCCTGCTAGGCGAGCAGGTGGACAGGCAGCGTGGACACCCAAATTTATGCATGCAATAACTTGACAATAACTCAATAACTTGAAAATCCACGTAGGATTTTGAAATTCACACCATAGGTGCATGACATGCAGTCACAGTCTGAGTGTTACAATAACTTGTCGTCAGTTTCAGATTTCACTGGATGGGTGGTTGCTGCTGTTGTCAGTGTTGTTTTGGTCGGTGTTTTGGTCAGTGTTGCTGTTCATAAAGCCAAAGGATATAATTGTAAGAAAGGTACGTTTTATTAGTGTATTATATTACAATTTTTGATAGCAAACGATATTTTAAATTCTTTTTATCTGTTTGATCTTTACGACAAAAACCTTGATCTTTTCAAATATAAATTGTATGGTGTTTTCCACGCTTATTTTGTTTTCCTTCCTGCAGATTCACCAAGAGAAACAAGTCTCTCTAACTCAGCGCAGAAGCCTGATCATGACTCTAAACAACCTTTAAATGGGTGAAAGTGTGTGTATGCACGTATGTTTGTTTGTTTCTTTTACATCTATTTGTAAATTAATTTCAGTTTAGGACTTGGACATTGAGGCATGCTGATTGCTGTTCTCTGATTTCATGCATTTTGAGAGCTCAGGCCTTTTTTCAAAGTTACATTTAGAGTTGTGGTTATGATGGCAGAACCATTTAAATTCAGGCTGTTAAGACATAGCTTGTTTAGCTGCATGTTGAAGTTCATGTTGATCAACACAACCATGTCCTTCCTCTGACCTTAACCAACTATCATAATCCGTATAAAAATACATATAATTATTACATTTACCTCACAGATCTTAATATTTGGTTTTAAAAATTGTAAACTCAGCAGGTCGTCTCTGGATTTAAAGCTTCTGTATGGAGTTTGCATGTTCTCCTCATTCCTAGTTTGGCTAATTTTGGTCCATGACACTCACACAGACATTTTCCTGGTTAATTAAAAGCTTTAAAAATACATGAAGCAACATTTGCATTGCCCAACAACACACCTTTCCAACATTAGAATCAGGTGTGTTTGGAAATCTAACACTTTCTTAGACTTCCACACTTGTATTCTTTACACTGTTTTTCATATTCATGTATCAGTGAGCACAAAAATTATAAAGATCTTTTATGTTTCCTACCAACTGCTTTTGTATAAAGTCTCATTCATTTATGTAAAGGGCAGAAGTATTACAGGAAACAGGCACGTCATATCAGGGATGATCTGATATCCTCGTGTCGGTGTTGTTCCCACATCATCATAATAAATGTTGTTCCAGGTTCAACATTGCAAGTGACCAATCACATTGTTGTGACATCCTCCTTTTGTCCCTTTGAAAAATACCGCCTTAAAAAAATCTACTTCACTTGCAAGAAGAGAAACCGCTTCTGTCTGATCCAGGAACTTGAATTCTTTGCATTTCAGGATACTTTTCTTTAATAAACGGTAAGCGTTATACATATTGTCCTTGCAGAGGCGGTTTATCTTCTCGCAAGTGAAGTAGGTTTTTTCGAAGGCGTTTGTTGTTGTTTTTTGACGTCGCGGATGACGTCAGGAGAAGGTGATTGGTCACTTGCAATGTTGAACCTGGAACAACATTATTTATGATGATGAGGGAACAAAACCAACACGAGGATATCAGATCGTCCTCATAGCAGTGTGAGGAGGCTGTAACCTTCCTCTTCTTCTGCTGCAGTTTAATAACACAGAGTAAAGAAATAGCTCCCCCTACTGTTGTGATGCTTACAGCTCCTGAATTACACCAACAACTAATGTATGGAAGCAAACTTTATTTTGTTGATTTTTGTAGGTAATATTTATGTCACAACTGGATACAAACTCAATTCATAGCAGCACTTTTGTTTTTTGTTTTGTTTTTTTTCAAGCTGTTGCATCTAGTAAGCTTGCTCTGAAAACATGCACCAAACAAATTTAACATCATTGTTATTATAGAAGTTTAACCTTAGGTGAATATTAACCAAAAATATTATCTTATGTCTGACTTTAAATAAATATTAAACATATTTTTCTGCTCAGATGTTGTTGGAATAATAATCATTCCAGTAACATCATTTACTTAATGTTTCACAGAATCAAATAGAATAAGTAGAAATCTTCTCTCTGCTGATATTTATGGTGATTTCTAATACTGACTATGCACTTTATTCCAGCTCCACTAAAATATAAACTGTACCATATACCAGGGCAGTGATGGAAATTAGACATTCATCAGTCACACAGACAGAAAAACAATCAGAGATCACAGCTGAGAGAGCCAGAGACCTTTGATGGAAACACCTCTGATCATTCATCAATCATCCTGTCCAAACTTCAAATTATAGTTTGAGTTGAGTCCTGATACGTGGTATGAATGAATCTTACTCATGTCTTAGTGACCCATATAAGATGTGGTAGTAAAAATGTGAGTAATAAGACAGAAACATAAGTGTTTCTGTCCTGATGGTCAGACTTCGCATGGCAGCTTTCTCACTTCCCTCTGAAAAGATAAAACTACATACCGTGCAGTCTGCATTTCAGTTATCACTGTTTGTATATAGGCGTCCATGAAAATCCAAAGGCTGTTCTGCTGTAAATGAATGTGAATCATTTGTAGATAAAGTGAAATATAGTGTGAATTTTGTGTTATTTTGAAATGTAATTCTTAAATGTATTTTTTAGTGGCTGTTATTTTGTGCTTTGCATCAGTTTTATCAGTACACTTACAGACTGAACATGCAGCGTCTGATGTAATTTAAAGCACTGCTTTATCACTTATAGCCAAAGTTTGAATAAAATAATAATAATATTAAAACTGTTTCTGATCATTTTTAAAAGAAAAATGCTTTCAACATTTTCAGTACTTCAGTGTTATTATTTACGTTGACTGAATCTTGTTCTTGAAGATAGGGACATAATTCTCGATGCTATTATCACATTTGCCAGCTTCTGTAGCAGCAAATACCTCCATGCATGATTGTCGGGTGCTCTTCCTCTTGTTATATAGGACTTTGGATGAACAGAATATCTATAAGATGCACAGAATCAGACCAGGTGAGGATTTGTGTCAGTAAAGCAAAATAGACCCCCAGGTCCATATTTTAGTGCATTATATTGAGTGTCTTTTGTGCTAGAATGAAGACATTAAATTCTTGTTTTCCAGTGTTGATCTCATTTGTGTCTGTATTGATACTTGCTGCTCACAAGATGTACTGTTTGTACATCTTGTTTTGTTTGTTTGATGTACTGCTGCTGTTTGCTGCTTACCTCAAAGGTATAGATCTTCAAGGTAAGTGTTGTATCTCTTCAAACAGATCAGAATGATCTTTAAACTTTAATTCATTATTAACCAAGACATATGATCATCAGTTTAGGTTTCCATTTATGTTTAAGATGCAGTTGGTCAATGTTTCTGTCCACTATAGAAGTCCACAATTAGTCATGAATTGTAGTGCACTGCAGTGAGATGC
>JAQSNX010005665.1:0-32302 GCA_029532605.1 Oreochromis grahami
AATTGAACCACACTTGGTGGTGTTTGTAGTTCCTCTTGACCTGGTTTAAATCTCTTTTTTACTATGGATTTAATTTGTTGATATTCTAAAAATCTTTTCTTGCTGATCCCATATTGTGTAACTAGTCTGTCAAATGAAATAAATTCTGTTCCTTCTAGTATATGTTCTAAATATTTGATTCCTTTACCACTCCAATCTGAAAAGTTTATCATATTATTGTTTTGTAATATATCAGGGTTGTTCCAGATAGGTGTACGTTTGCATGGGATTAATGAAGACTCTGTCAACTTCAGAAACTCCCACCATGCTGTCAGAGAAGAGCTGATGTTGATGCTTTTGAAGCATTCATGTCGTTGGATGTTTGAGCTGATAAATGGTAGATTTGAAATCTCTAGATTACTGCAAAGTGCTTGTTCTACATCTAGCCAAGGTTCATCTAAGAGGGTATGTTTTTGCCATCCTGAGATAAACTGAAGCCTATTGGCTAAGAAGTAGTGCTGAAAGTTAGGTAATTCTAATCCTCCTTTATCCTTGGTCTTTTGTAGTGTTTTTAAGCTTATACGTGGGGGCTTATTTTTCCAAAGGAATTTGGACATATATGAATCTAGAGATCTGAACCAATCTTGCGGCGGTTTAGTTGGGATCATTGAGAATAAATAATTTATTTTTGGTAATACCATCATTTTTATAGCAGCAACCCTTCCCATGAGTGATATGGGTAGACATTTCCACCTGGCCAGATCATTTTTTCGAACACTTTAACCTCGCTCCCTTGGCTCCAAGTCCTCTGGAAACTGTAGTCCCCTTAAACCACCGCCGGGCGGATTGACGTAGTATAGTCCCTCCATACCACATAGACCCGTGTGTGTGTGTGAGACCTCCTGCTGACCAAAGGGTCGTAAACGCAGGAAGCTTACATCAAAGGAAGTAGATCTTCCAGATAGGATGTATCTGCAATAAACATTACAGCCCCTCATCCAGAACCCCGAGAATCTGGGGAGGGGACTGTGGAATTCCTTTCATCCCACAGTTAAACAATGTAGAAATGGATGGTAAGCATAAAAATGACAAACATTTAACGATTCACTCTAACACCGCCGCTGGCCTCGCGGCCAGCCTCTGGACCTGCTCTGTCGCCGCCGCTGCCTTCCGCGTGGCCGGCCCCCAGACCAGCTCTGTTGCCGCCGCTGCCTTCCGCGTGATCTCTGGGGACGTTAATCACATCTCCCTGTCCTCCACTCTCCCCACCTTCACCCAGTATGTCACCTGCCACAGCAGAGACAATAAAACACTGGACTTATTATATGCTAACACCAAGGAGGCATACAGCTCATCACCTCTCCCTCCCCTCGGGGGCTGAGATCACAACCTGGTTCATCTCCATCCTGTGTATAAACCTCTAGTACACAGAAAGCCAGTTGTGAAATGCACCGTTAGGAAATGGTCGGCAGAGACTGAAGAGACCCTGAGAGACTGTTTACGTTCTACTGTGTGGGACAACATCTGGAGCCCTTTGGAGGATGACCTCAACAGCATCACAGACTGCATTACGGATTACATGAACTTCTGTGTGGACAACACCGTACCCATCATAAAGGTACGGTGTTTTTCTAACAACAAGCCGTGGATAAATCCTGAAATAAAGGCTCTCCTCAAGGAGAAGAAGAGAGTCTTTAGATCTGGAGACAAACAGGAGCTGAGAGTTGTCCAGAAGAAGCTGAAATGGAAGATAAGGCAAGGGAAGGAAAACTACAGAAAGAAGATGGAAGAGCAGCTGCAACAGACCCTCGAGAGGTTGGTTCTACACCATCTGCACCCCCTGCTGAGGTCTTCATTGGATCTGCTGCAGTTTGCTTACCAGCCTGGCATTGGGGTGAAGGACACCATCATCTACCTCCTGCACCAAGCTCTGACTCACCTGGAGAAGCCTGGAAGCACTGTGAGGATCAAGTTCTTTGATTTCTCCAGTGCTTTCAACACCATCCAGCCATGATTTCTGAGGGACAAGCTGGAGCTATTGGGAGTAGACCACCACATGTCCCAGTGGATACTGGACTACGTCACAGAACGCCCACAGTATGTGAGGACACAGGGCTGTGTCTCTGATAAGCTGGTCTGCAGTACAGGGGCCCCACAGGGGGCTGTGCTGGCACCGTTCCTCTTCACCCTCTACACTGCAGACTTCTCCATCAACTCCCCATCCTGCCACCTACAGAAGTTCTCTGGCGACTCTGCCATAGTTGGCCTCATCACAGGTGAAGATGACTCAGAGTACAGACAGTGGACTCTGGACTTTGTGGACTGGTGCTAGCAGAACCACCTGCTGATCAATGCCGGGAAAACTAAGGAGTTGGTTGTGGACTTCCGGAGATGCCGCCACACTGACATCGGTGAACATCCAGGGAGTGGACATTGAAATAGTGGACTCGTAAAGGTACATGGGTATTCACCTGAATAATAAACTAGTCTGGAGCCACAACGCTCTTTACAGGAAGGGTCAGAGCAGACTCTACCTGCTGAGGCGGCTGAGGTCATTTGGAGTCCAGGGAGCGCTTTTAAAGACCTTCTATGACTCTGTGGTGGCATCTGTCATTTTTTACAGTTCCGCACACGGAATGTTTGTGTGGAGTGTTCAGACCCAACATTCGGTGCATGGAATGTTCGTGATGAGTGTTTGTAACCAGCGTCCTTGCATGGAATGTTCGTACTAACAATCTGTGCATGGAATATTCTGGCGGAACGTTTGTGCGGAAAGAACAAACAGCGGCCAATAACATTGTACACCATGACAGACTGGTGCATATTAAGCAAGTGAATAACGTGGAAAGCAGAGATTTCTGACTGGAAACTGGTCTCGAAACACACTGAGAGTTAGACATGTTCAGGAAGTGCAATTTTATCCTGGTGGAAGCAAGTCAATGAAGGAAAGACAAAATTCATTGCAATGTTTTCCAAACATCTGCTTTCGCTTTTGCTTCAATGAGTTTTGGTCAGAGAACCTGCTGTTTCAAAATCTGTGAGATGTTGGCTTTTAGTGTACAGATGAAAGGGGGATCAGTGCTTTGTTTTTACACCTTTGTGTGCAGTTCACCTGCTCTTTAATCCTTTAAAACCTATTGGAGCAGGAACGCTCCGTTTTGCGTAACTATTTTTAAATCCCGGTAGAACTGCAAACATATAAGCTAAATCTTTTTTGCATAGGAAACTGGAGGAGTTGTACTTGCATCTCATGCATTCAGCTTGTCCTAGGTCACAGTTTCCTTCCAGATATGGCTTTGCAAAACTTGCGTAAAAAGCACTTGCAACAAAAACGTAATATTCCAGAAAAGAAAACAGACTTTGCCTGGCATGTTTGGTGCCGTGGGCAAACACTCCCTCTGCCCCACCCCCCACACACACACACAACCACAGACACACATAAAACATATTAAGGATTGTACATTAACATATGTTATTGTGAAAACGGTAGTCGGAACCATAGTGAATTTAACAAGATAAATATTTTACATAGTGAGCGAGAGAGAGTATGCAATGGGCTAACAAAAAGCCATTAAAATTCATCATACATTGAAAATAGCAGACAAATCAACAATACACCTCTTCCAATTAATACTATGCTGATCACAGTCCAAAAGAGTCGATAAGCCACATCAGTGTCTACTGTCCACTGTTTACCATCATAGCCAAGTGATTATCAAAGGTAAACAGAAGTTTTCCCAATCTCTACTAATGAATGTTATCTTGTTTCAGGATACATATTACCTGCCATTATCCAAAGAAACATCTGCTTACCGTTTCATCTCTTCTTTTCTCTTTTTATCTAAACTGAGGACCCGATGGCTTTGACCTTTTCTTGTCCATCTTCCATAAGTAATTTTGCACTCCAGTATTAACACCCAACCCCACAACATAAACTAACAGACTAATAGACTTAAACCTTGTATAGGGTTTTTTTTCTGGGATTTCACACAACCCAGTAAAAATAATTAATACATAATGAGCCTTCGATCGACAATACTATGAATGAAATGTGCACTATTTGGAAGCAGCTTGCCCCCTCCCCTTTCGACAGGTTTTGTGTGAGACTTCAGCACAGCAGCAACATCAAGCAGGCGCACTGAGGGCCCTCATTGGTGCAAATTATAAGTCTATATCACAATGTCTTCAGTTTTTGTGTTTCTTGTAGGGCTGTCAATGTTAACGTGTTAACGCTGTCCTCAAGATTAACGCAATTAAAATTTTTAACGCAATCAACCCATCTGGAGTGCAGAATTTTGGACAAACTGCCCAAAATGTGTTGACAGAGACATTTCAGGGATATTGAGTCATTCAAAGTTACAAATGGAATACTTGCGTAAAATTTTTTAATCATGTTAATCGTGATGACTGCATTAACGTTGACAGCCCTAGTTTGTTGGTTTGTTGTTATTTTGTTTTATTTTGCGAGCTGGTTATTAGATGCTGCCAGCCAGAGAATCCCCCACCACCCTGCCCTTCTCCTCCCTGTGTGGCAAGCAGCAGGTGCAGCTCCCAAAATGAGGGCGCCTTTATTCCCCGGGCAACAGAAAACCGATCGGTGCCCATGCAATCCCCAAAATGCGCTGGCATGATGTTGGGGCAACATGGGTGCGAGCAACTTTTTTTTCTCTCCTGGAAGCTCTGGCAACTTGGCTTTGGCAACATCTGGCATAATGTTTGCCACAGTGGAAATGCCCACCCCGTAACTGGAGGCAATAGTTGTGAAGGAGTCACCAGTTACCAGGTAGCTAAAATTAATAACATCATCCAAGTTCAAGTTTAAGTACTGTAATTTCATGTTACTCTAATAAGATTCTTTTTCATATCTGCAATCATAAGCAATACAATCTTAATACTATCACTGAAACTGACTGACCTTTAAACCTTTCAGGTAATTTAAAGAACACAAATGTTGTACAATCGCAGACAAATGTGATTACTATTAATAATAAGCAAGAAAGTCTTTGCAAAATTTAAATTCATGTCTAGCTTTTCAGTCTGCGAATGTTAAACATGTTGCTCTATATGAGTGTTTTTCTTTCACATTTTTATTTTTGTGTAAATTACTCACCTCAGACAAATTGCTAAATGTTCCTTGGAAGAAATTGTCTCTCGGAAATTTGTTGTAATGTTGTAAAGCAGATCCTCATGGTTAGTCGAAAGTACACCTGGAACCTTTCACAATGAAAATGGAGCTGCATCACAAACCTGAATTCCCCATACAGCTGTCTAGAATGCAGTGTCTTATGCACCCACAACCTCTTTCTTGACATCCGCCTTCTTCTCTTCACTACCAGGGAGAGTGCCAAAGCTTTCTTCTTTATGGATGACAGATACATGTTTGCAAAATGACAGGAAGTAGGCGAAGATAGTACATGTAGAGTGGCCGCCAGAAAAATAATGTATGGGCAGAGCACAGTGCAGCAAAATGGCCAGTGCATCACAAACTTTGGGCCATTCCATCTAGCTAGGGGTGTATGCAATGCATGCCATGTCCGATGTGAAAGGGCTTTTAGGCTGTGAAAGCAGAAAAAGCATATCCCGGAAATTGCTACAATATCAAAATCTACAGTTTGGTACATCCCAAGAAAGAAAGAAAGCACTGGTGAACTCAGCAACTCGAAAAAAACACCTGGACGTCCATGGAAGACAACAGTGGTCGATGTTCACAGAATCATTTCCAGTATTAATGAGAAACCCCTTTACAACAGCCAACCAAGTGTGCAAACCTCTCCAGGAGGTAGGCGCATCAATATCCAAGTCTACCATAAAGAGAAGACTGAATGAAAGTAAAAAAAAGAGGGTTCACTGCAAGGTGCAAACCACTCATAAGCATCAAGAATAGAAAGGTTAGATTGGACTTTGCTAAAGAAACATAAAAAATCCAGCACAGTTCTGGAAAAAACATTCTTTGGACAAGTACATCCAAGAGTGACCTCTACCAGAATGATGGCAAGAAAAAAGTATGGAGAATGCATGGAACACCTCATGATCCAAAGCATACCACATCATCTGTAAAACATGGCGGAGGTGTTACACTCTGAAAAGGGGCTGAAAAGGGGATAAGTCAATGATGACGCTCAGACACGATGCTTCTCTTTCAGCAGCTTCATTGCGAATGATTCAGAAATATAAACACACATACAAAAGTATTAAACATCTTAATAACAATGTACAGTCTCTATTAGTTGTAAGAGAAAATATCTCACGACTGTTTTCTTTCCTTTCCTTTAAATTAGTGATCGGTCAGTGATCGGTGATTTGACTCAAATACGACAGGAAGGTTTAATAAAGTAAAAATACAACATCATACAGTAGGAGGAACTAACAGGGAGGCAGGGTTGAAGTGCTGCATTTGCATGTTGCATACACTCATAGAAAGAACCAGACTTGACAGTAGCTCATATGGTTGAAGTCTACTCACTCACAGGCATGGCTGCTCATCTCATCATTCTTCTTCTCTTCAGTGTGCTCAAAGGTTGGTCACAGGTCACCTCATGTTTCAAAGGCTAATGTCAGCAGATGATCACATTAATGACTGTTAATAATTTTTGTAGTATGCAGTTTTATACTTATTTTATACTACAATACTGTAATGTATCTACATGTACAAAAGAAAAGACTTGAATAATGTTTTATGTAAACATAACCATTAAAATACTTTGTTCTTGTTGCAGGAGTTCACAGTGTAACTACAGTCAGTAAAGTATCAGTTGAAGCTGGAAAATCTATCTCCATCCCATGTCTCTATGAATCCCAATACATAAATCATGTGAAGTACTTGTGTGAAGGATATTATTGGAACTTCTGCAGATATGTAGTAAAAACAAACAAAGCAGACCCTTCAGGAAAATATTCAATCTGTGATGACAAAAACCAGAAAGTTTTTACAGTGACTATAAGCCAGCTGGCACATAAAAACACTGATTACTGGTGCGCTGTGGAGATTAATGGAGAGGTGGATGATAAACAGTATTTTCAACTGTCAGTTACCACTGGTGTGTGCTCATTTTTGTAAAATTTTTAAATAATTATAATTTTTTTATGACAAAGCACAAAACAAAGTTTTATTTTAGTTTTCAAAGGCTGAATATGCTCTTTTTCTTCAGATCAGGGAATAAAAGCGAAGACTTAAAGTTTCAATACATTTTCCACTCATTATTCTATTTATTTTTGATTTTATTATTTATTTATTTTTAATTGATTTATTTTGGTATTTATTTATGTATTTTCATTAAAGGTACGCCCAGTCTCTATGTGGATCATCAGAGGATTACAGGATATATTGGAGAAAGCATAACTATTAGATGTCACCACAGTAACTCTGGAGCAATGAAGTGGTGCAGGCTGGGCAGGAACTGTGTGACAGGATCATCTGGAGCCATAGATGGAACAACACTGACCGCTCATATGAGGGACCCAAATGTTTTCACAGTGACCATGAGTGGACTAAAGTCAGAGGACAGTGGCTGGTATTGGTGTGCTAAAGGGGACATTCAGATACCAGTATATTTAAATGTTACTGAGAAACCTAATACTAGTAAGTAGAGATGGCACGATACCACTTTTTTATGGCCGATACCGATATCTTAAATTTGGATATCTGCCGATACCGATATGAATCCGATATAGTGTGTTTTTTAATCAATAAAACTGTTTTTTTAATATCTTGCTGCATTTTGTATAAGTTCATACTCAAGTTTAAATTTACAACAACACTAAAGCTATTCTGTTATACCTGTATGTAAAAAATACACTGCACCCAAAATATTTCATTGTTCAGCAACACTGATCAATCTAATAAACTTAAACCTGCACCATCCTTCCTATTCTGGTATTTTAAAGAGTACTTAACAGAAATATTAAGCAACCTAACTAATAGGGTTGCAAACTCCCACAAAAAAAAAAGGGAACCACCCCCCACCCTCCACCTCATGATGCTTAATCGACATAATCAACTTTAATTTGATGCAGTGTGAAAAAAAAAATGCACAGAAATAAATTATTTTTCAAGAATAATTAAATAGATTCAACATCTTTCTTCTACAGAATTGCAGAATTCACAGATGGTATCTTCCCAAAGGAAAAAGTACTATAGCTTACTGGGCTATATTAAACATTTAACAGTTACTATATACAGTAATGGACTTCTATACATTTTACATCAGATTAAAACTTTGGGTGTAAGATTCAGATAATTATTTATTAAAAGCTAGACATTTTAAATGAGAATAAGAAAGAAAAGTATGTCTTTGTGTCCCCCTTTTCCCTGTTAATGCCCTATCGGCCCCCCTGGCTAAACTTTGCTAGATCCGCCCCTGCACAGTTACCAGCCGTCAGCTACGTAGAAAAGGATCCTGGTGTAGAAAGTAATATTAAATAAATTCTAACAACAGCTTATCAAGGTTCCTTCTTGTGGTGCAAAGTGGGCCAAAAACAAAGAAGAGAGACGGACTTGCGACAGAAAAGCCGATCAGCTGATCATTAAGGAGTTTCATGAAGTAGCGGCAGGAGAGAGAGAGAGAGAGAAGAGGCAGACGCTCCATATATCGGTGGTTAAGCTTAACGCAGGTACGCTTTACAAACATTCAGAGATGAACTTACACACTTGCTTTACTTCTCTCTGGGATAACTTCCTCGGAGATGAAATGCTGGTTTGCTAGCGAGGCTACAAATACGCACAGCCGCTCTATCACGTGACGCACACTGCTCCGACTGCTACGGTTATGAGCCGAGTTACGCCATGTCGCAAGGTTTGTGAGATGCTTTTTTAATATTTACTGGATCGGATAACATTTTTTATTTCTCGCCGATATCCGATCCAGTAATTTAGGACAGTATCGGACCGATACCGATACGTAATATCAGATTGGTCCATCTCTAGTAACAACTGAAAATAAAATAAAATAAAATAAAATAAAATAAACAGTAAAAACAAAGGTCAATCAAATGGACCAATACGGCAAGGCCGGGATGGTCCACTTGGTAAAGTAAATCCGTTGGGCATCTTTCTTGGCCTTTAGACAATAATTCTGATGGCAAAAGAATCAAACGGGACAGGTGGGGAAAAAAAAAAAAGACAACACACTGAAACACTAAGTGAAAAAGAGGTACAGATAAAAAGATCAAAGTCCTCAGAAAGGTTAAAAGGCAAAGAAAAAGGTGATCAAATTAAAAGGGAAACATGACATACTAGAATAAGGAGCAAAAATGATTTGAAATAAAAACAAATAACAGAAAGTGAGAAGAAATGTATACGGTCCATTTCAGGTCTTTTAATGTTTACCCAGAGGTGGGTAGAGTAGCCAAAAATTGTACTCAAGTAATAGTAGCAGTACCTCAACATAGTTTTACTCAAGTAAAAAGTAGCCATCCAAGATTCTACTTAAGAGTGAAAAAGTATTTAGTAAAAAAGGCCACCTGAGTACTTACTTGATCTCCAAGTGATACAACAACAAACCTTATGTACAAACTAGAACTCTCACGTTGACATAAACTGTAGGTTTGTGTCTGTGTCTCATTCATTTTTGATCCAGAATGCTACAGCAAAAAGACAAAAATGCTCAAGATCAAAAATACGTTTCTCTGGATGCTGTTTATGATGTTCTGCTTCAAAAACTGAAAAAAGGAAAAATCACTTTAAAACTTTGAAAGAACAGCTGCAAACTGTTTCTGCTCTCGGAGTCCAATTATATTGTATATTCATCATAAGTATATTGTTTTCTGCATTTAATCTTTGTGTATCTTTTTCATTCATGTCTGTGTTTTAACTGAATGCCAGCATTTAATGTAATATATTTACTGTCCCTGTGCAGCTATTTTTGCCACAACCGAAGAAAAAGCAAACACACAAGGGGCAACGTTTCAGTGCTGTGCTATTACTGCCAATACAAACACTCATTCACATTTTCTCTGAAATATCGGCCTTGGACACCTTATGTAAACACTTGGTAAGAAGGATCCTAATTATGTATAAGAATGAGAAATTTAAACTTTATTGAAAATGGCAAAATAAATAAAATTCATGAAAAATGTTTTCTTTTAAATCAGATTTGATGTCACGTGCTAGACATGAGCCGTCTCAACCTTGCATATAGAACGTTTTAATGTTTGTTACGGTGAAGTGGAGTCTGTGAAGTAAGCACAGTGTTCGGTATTTTTCTTTAGTGTGTTTTCGCTGGTTAGATGTTCACATCGCCACATTTCTGAAAACATTTAAACAAGTTTTGAATTTGTCTTTACGAAGATTTTCGATTCATCTTCAACAAAAAAAAGAACATCAGTCTACTGCTTTGGTTTGTTTTGCCATTTCTCAAAACCACTACCAACCGAGATTCAGAGGACCTCCTCCTCACTGCGCTGGACAGTACGGTCCCCCCGGTGAATACAATGGTCTTAGAAAAGCTTTTGAGAACTGCAGGAGGGAAAACCTTCACCTACGAGAGAGCGAGTACCAACTGAAAAGTCGCCTAAATGGTCTTCTGGCAGAGAGGAGGAATTTATGCCATAAGGATGGGCTTGTAGCTCTTAGAGAAGAAATGGAGTCCAAATACAAGCAACTGGAGAAAAGAAATTAAAAGCTGGAACAAGAAAACAAAATACTAGAAGGGAAGCAGCTAGACGCGGATGAATTGAAGGAAAAGCTGTCAGACGCATACTCAAGAATTGAAGCAGAAAATGAGTACCAGGATTTTCTAAGGGAGAAACAATTGGAAGAAGTCCAAAATTTGAAGGAGAAATGTCAAGACCTGGAACAGAAGCAGGCACTGTTGGAGGACAAAAATAAAGAAATGGAGGAAGAGAAGACAAAGCTAGAAGACAAAAATAGACAAATTGAGGAAGAGAAGAAAAAACTGGAGGACAAAAATAAAGAATTGGAGGAAGAGAAGAAAATATTAGAGGACAAAAATAAAGAATTGGAGCAAGAGAAGGAAAAAGTAGAAGGCAAATATACAGAGCTTGTGTCATGATCCTGGCTCTTTTGACCCAGCGTTTTGTGTTTTCTATTATTGTGATGTATTTTGGTTCTGTTCTTCACCAGTTAAGTGTTTAATCATTTATGCCTGTGTACTCCTTTCTTTTTTACTCCTTGGCTTATGACACAGTCTGACCCTGATTTTATTGTTTTAAATGTAATTCTCATCATCATTTTTTATACTATTTTATTATTGTTTTTGCTATTTTATTTATTTTAAATGTCATTTTAATAATCATTTTTATATATATATTTTATTTATTTTATATTATCATTATTATTATTATTGAACATGTTCAATGTATCATTTTTGGCATGCCAAGTGTACAGCACTTTGTGTTCAGCTGGGGGCTTCCCCTTGTCTCCTTATGTCCAATTAATGCCTTGTCTCCCTCCTGTTTCTCATTCCCTGATTGCCCTGTGTGTATTTAAGCCCTGTGTTTTCTCGTTTGCGTTGCTGGTTCGTCTACGTAATCTCCATCCGTCATTCTGTGTATTTCCCTGCATCTCCCTGCATCTCTTTTTCTGGTTTGTTGCTGTTAGTTTTTCCCAGTTCAGGTTATTCTTAGGTTTTGTTTCATGCTTGTTACGTTCCTGTTTCACCTATTACTTCAATAAAGCTCGCTCACATCAGAAGCTGCCTGCATCTGGGGTCCTGCTTCCAACCTCCACTCGTCTGCCACAGCAGACGTGACAGCTTGAGCAGAAGTATAGAGAAGTCCAGGACAGGAGCACAGAAATGCTTCAGGAGAAGATCCAGGACCTGCAAAAATATGAAGAACTTGAGAGGATTCAAAGAACTGCAGAATAGAAACAGTGAAATCCAGGAGGATCAGAAAAAGCAGAAACATGATGAACTTGAACAAAAGAGCAAAGAACAGGATGAAAAATCTAATAAACTGCAGGAAAAATTTGAGAAGATCCACGCAGCCATTGAAAATCTCAAAGAAAAAAACACACTGGAGATGAAAAATGATAAGTTGCAGGCTCAAGAAAAGCAAAAGGATTATGGTTTTTCAAGAGGAAGTCAAGCAAGAAAGAGGAAAAACTAAAACAAGACCAGGAAAGTGTAGAGAAAGAAGAAAAGGTGGAAAAGATAAATTACAAAGTAGAAGAAAAAGAAAGGAAAGAAGAAGACAGGCCGCTGGAGCTGATTTTTCAGGAGTAAGAAAGGTTCTGGTGAGATGAGAGTGGAAGAGGCTGCTGAGTCTGGACAACTGTAGGAGGTTCTCCATTTCATTACTATTCACATCTCCACCCGGATCCTCCCTGCACCTTCCTCTGCCCTTTGTCTACCCCCTTCTTCCCTCCTTTCCCCCTACCCCTGCAACCTCCATTTGCCATCACCATCGGCAGGTTGTTCTATGTGAAGATCTGTTTTCTCTGTATCGTAATAAAAAATAAAGTTGAACATAACCAGAACTAAATTAGAGATGGACTGATCCGATATTACGTATCGGTCCGATACTGACCTAAATTACTGGATCGGATATCGGCGAGAAATAAAAAATGTTATCCGATCCATTAAATATCAAAAAAGCACCTCACAAAACTTGCGACACGGCGTAACTCGGCTCATAACCGTAGCACATCAGAGCAGTATGCGTCATGTGATAGAGCGGCTTGGAGCCTCACTACCAAACCAGCATTTCATCTCCGAGGAAGTTATCCCAGAGAGAAGTAAAGCAAGTGTGTAAGTTCATCTCTGAATGTTAGTAAAGCATTCCCACGTTAAGCTTAACAACCGATATATGGAGCGACTGCCTCTCTCTCCCTCTCCTGCCGCTACTTCAATCATGAAACTGCTTAATGATCAGCTGATCGGCTTTTCTGTCGCGAGTCCGTCTCTCTTCTTTGTTTTTGGCCCACTTTGCACCAGAAAGAGGAAACTAGCGGCGGAACAACAGCAGAACGTTTAAGCTTAATAAGCTGTTGTTAGAATTTATTTAATATTACTTTCTACACCAGGATCCTTTTCTACGTAGCTGACGGCTGGTAACTGTGCAGGGGCGGATCTAGCAAAGTTTAGCCAGTGGGGCCGATAGGGCATGAACAGGGAAAAGGGGGGCACAAAGACATACTTTTCTTTCTTATTCTCATTTAAAATGTCTAGCTTTTAATAAATAATTATCTGAATATTACACCCAAAGTTTTAATCTGATGTAAAATGTATAGAAGTCCATTACTGTATATAGTAACTGTTAAGTCTAATATACCCTAGTAAGCTATAGTACTTTTTCCTTTGGGAAGGTACCATCTGTGAATTCTGCAATTCTGTAGAAGAAAGATGTTGAATCTATTTAATTATTCTTGAAAAATAATTTATTTCTGTGCATTTTTTTCACCCTGCATCAAATTAAAGTTGATTACATCGATTAAGCATCATGAGGTGGAGGGTGGGGGGTGGTTCCCTTTTTTTTTTTTTTTTTTTTTTTTTTGCTGTGAGTTTGCAACCCTATTAGTTAGGTTGCTTAATATTTCTGCTAAGTACTCTTTAAAATACCAGAATAGGGAGGATGGAGTAGGTTTAAGTTTATTAGATTGATCAGTGTTGCTGAACTATGAAATATTTTGGGTGCAGTGTATTTTTTACATACAGGTATAACAGAATAGCTTTAGTGTTGTTGTTTATTTAAACTTGAGTATGAACTTATACAAAATGCAGCAAGATATTAAAAAAACAGTTTTATTGATTAAAAAACACACAATATCGGATTCATATCAGTATCGGCAGATATCCAAATTTATGATATCGGTATCGGACATAAAAAAGTGGTATCGTGCCATCTCTAGTTGTTACATACAGATATGTATGTATGTGTCACAGACATGACTGGAGGAAGGGAAAGGGAGAAAGAAAGAGAGGCAGGGAAAGAAAAACAGCGGAGAAGAGGAACGGTGATAAAGGGCACAAAACAAAAAAGAGGTGGGGGGACAAAAATATATATATATATATATCGATCACCCACAGGGTGATTCTTACACCTTGTCTACAGCAAATATACCAGTGATAAAATAATTCAAAATTAACATATAATGTGAGAAACTAGCAGAAAGGCACATTTGAAGTGTTGCATTTGCAATTTACATGAATTCCAAAATAAAACTGCCTGTTTTGTTAAGAACCAAGAACTGTGTTTCTGAGTTGGGCTATTTAAAGACTAATGGTGCAAAGTATTTTTTGCTGCTTCATGCGGGGCCCCCACAAAGACTATTTTGCTTTTCAGCCTTCATGTTTCAAGACTGTGCCCTCACAAGAAACTATTATTCCACCTGAGACCACCTCTGATCCTTTTCCCTTACCCATCGCTGTTCCTATGCTGAGACCCTGCAAACGAAGGTGTCTGTCCTGTCACCTATGCCTGTCTCCAGAGGGAGGGTAGGGGTACTGTAATCGTTCCTAGGTTGAGTATTTTGAGTTTTGTGGTTTATGAAGTGATTTCCATTCAAGTTCTATATTGTTTTTTCCTTTGAGTATTGTATTGTGTCCGGGCACTTCTGAATGTTGTTTCTAGTTCTCCTTGGTTGATGTTAATTCCCTTTTGTTCCCAGTCTGTCCTTGTCTCATCTCTGTGCTTTGTCCCTAGGATCTTTGTAAGACATCAGTGTTGTCTCTGTGCGTTTCCCTTTCTGTCTTTGTCAAGTCTGCATTTCTGTTCCTGTATTCTGCCATTTCCTGCTGTATTTTAATAGTGTTTTATTCTGTGTGCATTATTTTCAGTTTTGCTTCTCTTGGTTCTCCTCTGTGACCTTACCTTATGTTGGGTCTGCGCTTCAGCAGGCCCGCTAGTTCAGAGACTTATCACTAATGAAGAAAGCAAGACAAACAGCTTAGTGATGTGAGGATCAATACTGAAATGTCGATTCCTTCGATACCAGTCATTTATGTTCTGGAATCGATTCTCATATTAAAATATCGATATTTTAGTAATTTAGGGTAAATTTGTAGTTTATCATTAACAGGAACACAGTGGAAAGAAACTATATCATTCGGATTGTCTACATTGGAAGGAACTACTTCCTCTTCCGCCTTTCATAGTCATGTGTGAAATACGGCTGTATAAATGTGTCCAGCCCTTGGTGTGTGCACTCACAACAATGACTGGGCGTAAATGGAGTCACGTGCAGACATATTTCACCTCCACAAACAGCCAAGATGCGGTTTGCGATACATGTGGCAAGACAGTGAGGTGTTGTGGCAACACCATTTACCTCGTCAAACACCTCAGAGTAAATCATATCACAGAATATGACGAGTGTATGTTGAGGCGAACTGAAGAGGAGGAGAGGGACAGGTGCTGCTAGGGCAAGACAGACGTCTCTCAGGGAGTCCTTTAGTGCAGCAGGCAGGCAACGTACTCAAATGGCACACAACTTCGGGTTTCTATATGATAATTCTGCATTATTAAGTGATAAGAACAAGTAATCTGAAGTCCTGTAATCATTATGAAGCTATAATTTGAGATACAATAAACGGTAAAAGTAAGTAAAAAGTACAGTAACTACAAAAAGTTTCTGTACAAAGTATCGGTATCGTATCAGTATCACCGATACCACCCTGAATTTGACTTTGTATCGGATTGGAAAGGAAATCAGTGGTATTGCACATCACTAAAACAGCTTAACCGGTTTTAACTTGCTAGCAAGGGAAGGCTGGTCGGAACCAGGCTCTTGGAGCTGAACGCTCCTCACCTGCTTCCCAGCCAACTTCAAAGAAACAGCCTTTATTCAGTGAATACAAGCACCACCCACTGTAACACCCATATGGTCACAAAAGGTTAAATGTGTGTATGCATGTGCGAGCACGTGTGTGTGTGTGTGTGTGTGTGTATATGTGTCCCTGTATACATGACTTCCTGCCACACAATATATGCTTACAACTGCTTAACCACATTTCCTAGTTATCCAAAGGTCATCTTCCCACACCCGTATATGGCTTCACTGCAATGGTTCACCATATGCAAGCATAGGCGAGCCCCTAAATGGCCAGGAGTGAACATCCTTCACAAGATAAGGAAACCAGAATCTCACATACTTTGTACACATAGAATGTGCCTGTGGTTAAACTCCCCACCATTCAACAGGCCATGGAGGAGAACAAAAGAATATCTAAACATGCTGTTTAAGACAAGGTTTACAAATTTAAGTACAACAATGGCAACATTTAACGATTTACTCTGACACCTTATGTGTATGTTTAAGCCCTCAGTTTGCGTCTTCATCACATCATCCATCATGTTAGTTTGCTGAGTGTATTTCTTGGTTTGTGTTTGCTTTGGATTGCCGTGGACTTGTATTTATATGAATATTTGTTTTTACTGCATAACTGCAGTTATACCTGTACCAATGATATATGTCACACAAGTACTGAAGCCACTTAAACAACATGAACCATCTCAAGTCTGGTTCTACTTTTGAATTTTTATAAAATTAAATTGCAACACGGGGCAGCACGGTGGCACGGTGGTTAGCACTGTTGCTGCACAGCAAGAAGGTCCTGAGTTCAATTCCACCATCAGGCCGGGGTCTTTCTGTGTGGAGTTTGCATGTTCTCCCCGTGTTTGCGTGAGTTCTCTCCGGGTACTCCGGCTTCCTCCCACCGTCCAAAGACATGCAGCTTGAGGGGATAGGTTAATTGGATAATCCAAATTGCCACTAGGTGTAAATGTGCGAGTGAATGTGAGTGCAAATGGTTGTCTGTCCCTGTGTGTTAGCCCTGCGACAGACTGGCGACCTGTCCAGGGCGTACCCCGCCTTTCGCCCTATGACAGCTGGGATAGGCTCCAGCGCCCCCCGCGACCCTGAAAAGGATAAGCGGAAGCGAATGGATGGATGGATGGATAAATTGCAACACTTCAAATGTGCCTTGCTAGTGGTTCCTCATACTGTATAGTCTTAATATTAGTAACTTGTAGACTGGGTGTAAATCCAAGCATCTACAACATTTACAAATGTTTATTTTTTTGTTTTTGTTTTTTCACCTATGTTGTACACATAAATTCAGATCATGAAAACAGACGACATGGACAAAAGTACTGGGCCAACAACACATTACACCTACAGGAGCAGCACAGTCATGGAAAACCATGTCATGAAGCTCCAGAAGGCACAGTTTTGCGCTCATGTTAATGCCAGAGGTGTTTCAGAGCTCCTGCAGTGATTGGGTCAAAGAGTAATGACAACGTTTATGCAGTATATGCTTCAGAACTCGGTGAACCTCTTTGTAGATTTACATGGTTTACACTTCATGGCTGAGACGCTTTAGTTCCTAAAATGCTTCCATATTACAATAGAACTACTTACAGGTGATTGTGGAATATCTAAAACTATCTAACAGTACACAGTCTAACAGTCTGCAAAGCTTCTTTATTACAAGAATGAAAACACATGTCAATGATCTTGAAAAAGAAGAAACAAAAATAGCTCAATGCTTCTCTGAATAAATTTGCAGCTATGCAGAAATGAACTTGTTTACAAAACAGTTAAAAGGATTAAGGCTAAAAGTTACTACATAACAAGTAAATGAAGGAAGATAACAGAGCAGCAAATACAAATACTCCAGTAATAAAATGTACAGAAAAAAGAAATACAACTCCAAGAAAAGTTTAAAAAAAAAAAAGTTCAGCTAATGTGCTGTATGTAACTTCTGCGGCTTTTCTGTCACCCTGTTGGAGAACAGAAGCAAATGATAATTAGAAAGAAAAAGCAAAATATGACCAAATTCAAAGTGAAACATGTCATATCAGGACAACAAGTAAAATTATTTGAAATCAAGGAAACACAGGGAGTGAGATACAGTGTGTGTTTGGTTTCAGGTCATTTACAAACCGGATTCCAAAAAAGTTGGGACACTAAACAAATTGTGAATAAAAACTGAATGCAATGATGTGGAGATGGCAAATGTCAATATTTTATTCAGAATAGAACATAAATCACGGAACAAAAGTTGAAACTGAGAAAATTTATCATTTGAAGGGAAAAATATGGTGATTCAAAATGTCATGGTGTCAACAAATCCCAAAAAAGTTGGGACAAGGCCATTTTCACCACTGTGTGGCATCTCCCCTTCTTCTTACAACACTCAACAGACGTCTGGGGACCGAGGAGACCAGTTTCTCAAGTTTAGCAATAGGAATGCTCTCCCATTCGTGTCTAATACAGGCCTCTAACTGTTCAATCCTCTTGGGCCTTCTTTGTCGCACCTTCCCCTCTATGATGCGCCAAATGTTCTCTATAGGTGAAAGATCTGGACTGCAGACTGGCCATTTCAGTACCCGGATCCTTCTCCTACGCAGCCATG
The DNA here is from genome assembly GCA_029532605.1 of Oreochromis grahami. Lineage (NCBI taxonomy): Eukaryota > Metazoa > Chordata > Actinopteri > Cichliformes > Cichlidae > Oreochromis > Oreochromis grahami. Next base: position 18,294 of record JAQSNX010005665.1, read on the forward strand.
ATGTTGTGATTGATGCAGAATGTGGTCTGGCATTATCTTGTTGAAAAATGCAGGGTCTTCCCTGAAAGAGATGACGTCTGGATGGGAGCATATGCTGTTCTAGAACCTGAATATATTTTTCTGCATTGATGGTGCCTTTCCAGACATGCAAGCTGCCCATGCCACACGCACTCATGCAACCCCATACCATCAGAGACGCAGGCTTCTGAACTGAGCGTTGATAACAACTTGGGTTGTCCTTGTCCTCTTTGGTCCGGATGACATGGCGTCCCACATTTCCAAAAAGAACTTCGAATCGTGACTCGTCTGACCACAGAACAGTCTTCCATTTTGCCACACTCCATTTTACATGATCCCTGGCCCAGTGAAAACGCCTGAGCTTGTGGATCTTGCTTAGAAATGGCTTCTTCTTTGCACTGTAGAGTTTCAGCTGGCAACGGCGGATGGCACGGTGGATTGTGTTCACTGACAATGGTTTCTGGAAGTATTCCTGAGCCCATTCTGTGATTTCCTTTACAGTAGCATTCCTGTTTGTGGTGCAGTGTCGTTTAAGGGCCCGGAGATCACGGCGTCCAGTATGGGTTTACGCCCTTGACCCTTACGCACAGAGATTGTTCCAGATTCTCTGAATCTTCAGATGATGTTATGCACAGTTGATCATGATAACTGCAAAGTCTTTGCAATTTTTCGCTGGGTAACACCTTTCTGATATTGCTCCACTATCTTTCTGCGCAACATTGTGGGAATTGGTGATCCTCTACCCATCTTGGCTTCTGAGGGACACTGCCACTCTGAGAAGCTCTTTTTATACCCAATCATGTTGCCAATTAACCTAATTAGTGTTAATTGGTCTTCCAGCTCTTCGTTATACTCAAATTTACTTTTTCCAGCCTCTTATTGCTACTTGTCCCAACTTTTTTGGGATTTGTTGACACCGTGAAATTTTGAATCAACATATTTTTCCTTTAAAATGATACATTTTCTCGGAATAAACTTTTGATCTGTCACCTACGTTCTATTACAAATAAAATATTGACATTTGCCATCTCCACATCATTGCATTCAGTTTTTATTCACAATTTGTTTAGTGTCCCAACTTTTTTGGAATCCGGTTTGTAATATTGACCCTTTCCGTACACTTTTTCTTAACAACTGAACTGTAAATGATTTCCACATCACTTTTGGCAAATGAACTCTGGAAGAGAAGAAATATAGAAATTGGACTATTTACATTTCTGCTGCGCTTTAAGAAAAAATAGATTAAACTCTACTTATATTCTCAGGTGTAAATGTGTAGTTGTAGTATGTTAGGGTTACCTTGGGTGATATTTCTCCTACATTTACAAATCTGGTGTGTACTTCTCTACTATTCTAGTACTCTCACTAGTCTAAGTGCCAGTTATCAGTGTTGTTGACAAAATACCAGAATTTAAATGAAAGAAAAGGGGTAGATGTTTGAATTTTCAGACATATTAGAAATGAATCTATAATAGATTACATATCCAATGTACTCTCAGATGACCGGTATGTTCACTGAAAATTCTCAGATTTGAATTGCTTGATACTGCTGTACTTGGTTACCTTGGGTGAATGTTTTTTCTTGGGTCTGACTTCAGAGTATGTTACTTCGTCTCTGGCCTGCATTGAAGAACAAAACACAGTTCAAACATCTGCCAAACTGTAATTATGAAATTGTTTCACTTTCTCTATTATTTTAGTATCATGTATGATGCCCACATATCAGTACAACTTACCATTGCTGTGGCTGATGATTCTGCTTTGTTCTGCTCTAATAAAACAAAATAACTGTTACCGACTCTTTGTAACAATGCACAATAACTTAAATATTGAATTATTTCTAAAGACTTGCAAATAAATTTGAAATGGATTTTAATCAAATTTCTAATAGACTTACTGTGTCTCATTATAAACCAGATGTACAGCATCACAATTACAATCAAGGTCAACATACTCAGACGGATGATGAGGATCTTTGGGTCAAATGAAGATCTACAACATGCAGTTTATAAACAGAATTGAGTTGAATAAGTAATAATAGTATCTGTTTAAACATGTTTATACAATCTTTCTTACACAAAACATTTTACTGCATAAAAATATGAAGAAAGAAAGAAAAAACTTATCTGACCTGTGTTCTTTATTTTCTTCTACTGTAGTAATTGTTCCACTTCCAGTAACAGTAGTAGGGGTTGTGGCTATATTTCAACAAAGACCATCATCAGTACAGTATTGTAATGATTATTATCCTAATACCTCTTAGTGTCCTAACATTTACAATAGGTACAGTTCATGTAAAACATGAACATTTATTATTACCTGCAGTAGTAGTACTAGTAATCAGTTTCTCTGTAACATTTAAATATACTGGTATCTGAATGTCCCCTTCAGCACACAAATACCAGCCACTGTCCTCTGACTTCAGTCCACTCATGGTCACTGTGAAAATATTTGGTTCTCTCATATAAGCCGTCGCTGTTGTTCCATCTGTGGATCCAGACGATCCTGTCACACAGTTCCTGCCCAGCCTGCACCACTTCATTTCTCCAGAGTTACTGTGGTGACATCTAATGGTTATGTTACCTCCAATATATCCTGTAATCCTCTGATGATCGACATAGACACTGGGGGTACCTTCAGGTAAAACAAATAAAAAACAAACAGGTTTTAAAAAGTGCTCAATAAAAAAATTCATTGGTAATTCAGACTTCATATCTATTGAATGAATGACAAATAAGAGCACATTCAGTCTTTGTGAAAAATTTACATGTTGTTTTTTTCTGAAGGAAATAAACTTTTTGAAATGTGCATGAAAATCAGCACTTACCACTGATAACTAACAGTTGAAAATACTGTCCAAATTCTGGTCCATTATTAATCTCCACCACACACCAGTAATCAGTGTTTTCATCTGTCAGCTTGTTTATAGTAACGGTGAAAAATTCCTGTTCTTTGTCATCAGAAATTAAATATTTTCCTGAAGGGTCTGGTTTGTTTGTTTTTACTGCATGTCTGCAGGAGCCCCATGTATGTCCTTCACACAAGTACTTCACATGGTTTATGTATTGGGACTCATAGAGACATGGGATGGAGATCGATTTTCCAGCTTCAACTGACACTTTACTGACTATAGATATGCTGTGAACTCCTGCAACAAGAACAAATAAAGTATTTGAATGCTAGACACTGGTGGACACTTTAAAGTATAGTGAAGTACAACAGTGAATAACACAAAATTTATCAATAGACATTAATTTAATAATGTAATAATAATCTGATGAGATTCACCTTTGAAAAATGAGGTGTTTAAATGAATGCTGTGACCAACCTTTGAGCACACTGAAGAGGAGAACAACAATGAGATGAGCAGCCATGCCTGTGAGTGAAAAGAATTAAGACACATGAACCACAGTCAAGTCTGGTTCTATTTTTGAATTCATGCAACGTGCAAATGCAACACGTCAAACTTGCTTTCCTCCTACTTCCTCTATATAAGCTGCATTTTTTTTCTGCTATAGACGAGATATAAAAATTATCATCCACAATATTCAAAATCTTTATGGACTCATTCACAAATTTCCCACATGTGGGACTAATAAAGGTTATCTTATCTTATCTTATCTTATCTTACTAACAATAATATGCATTCTCATAATATAATAACACTGAATAACATTGACAGTCCAGGAATTGGGAGTAATATAAAAACAAAAATGTTTAATATGTGCTATGAGTTGTTACAAAATCTGAAAATAGAGGTTAGGATAATCCTTTGATGCTGATGCTTACAGTTTATTGGGGATAATCGAGATAATTTTATTTATGTTTTGTTATTACCTCTTCCTGACTTAGAAAATATAATTTACAGAAAGACTAAACAGTGTCAGCCTGATCTCACTTGCAACTTGTCACAGACTTTAATCAGCAATGCTTTCACATGTTAACTCTCTGAATGCCCTTAAGTGTCAGTTTCAGAGGGTTTCACAGCACTCAGCATTTTAATCCCAGACATATTTCATTTTGAGTATAATATTTCACATTGTAATTTATTATTCTTTTAGTACCATTGTGGCGTGGGTGTGGTCTCTGGCCAGCTGCAGAGGAGGGGTGATGCAGTGAGCTCCCGGGGCGGCGTGAACAGGTGTGCCGGGATCTGACAGTGATTGTCTCTCTATATGTTGGCAGTGACAGTCGGAGAGCAGAAAGAGCGGACGTGACAGCAGAGAGAGCGGGAGTGTCTGTGTCCCAGTGAAAAACGAAAACCACAGTTTCAAATAAAAGTTCTGCTGTCAGCACATTCGCGTCCAGCATATGCTTAAAGGGTCACACGTTACAACCATGCTCACAAGGAAATAATTCAGTGCAATAAACAGAGTGCAGCCCTGTGGTTCTTTTACTGTGACTGATCAAAATGTCCATGAAAATGGCCTCAAAATTATTGTAATAAATTTACAATAATGATTTACCTTAAACAGGTAACACTGTGTTAAAATGTCAAAAAAATACCAAACAACTTAATACACAAAATCCTTATTTGAAATCGATGTCATGAAAGTTATGCTCTCTTTCTTGGTTATGTTTTATTCCTGAACATTTTTAACACCCTGAGAGGCCATTAATGACTGGTTTGCTGTTTTTGGGTTAAAAAAAAACCTAACAAAAAAAAAATTGGTTACATCTGTTAAAGCTGTGAAAGATTTTCCCTCATATGCATCTTTTCAGATAGGCTGCCTCTCACTGGGAGAAAGCATGCCCCTTCAGTACATGTATTTGTATTAACATTTCAATTAAAAGTTACATATTTTGATGCACTGGTATTAATTATATATTTGTAGACTTTGAAGATCGCATCGAATGAGTGGCCCAACAAAATGTCAACACTGCCTTGTCTAATGAGAACTTTGTACACATTTTTTTTTTGCGACCAGACCTCGTCCTTTGGTCTAACTCCCAAAAACTTGCGTACGTCATTGAGCTGACGGAGGAAGCAATTGAGGAAGCGTTTGAGCGTAAGAAGCTGCAGTATGCCAACTTGGCTGTTGAGGCAGAGGACAGAGGCTGGAAGATCAAGGTGCGCCCAGTGGAAGTGGGGTGCAGGGGCTTTGTTGCCAGCACAACAGCAAAGCTGCTTAGAGAGATTGGAATCAGAGGACAGGCACAACAGCAGGCTATAAGAGAACTAGCTAACACTACTGAGAGGACCAGTCACTGGCTATGGTTAAAAAGGGCTGACATCACTTGGGCAGCTAAGGCAGTCAGCTAACCGCGAGAGAGAGAAGAAATATTCCGCTCTTCTCCCCTTTTCTGGGAGGCAGAGCGTACAGCCCAATCCGGCGGGGAGGTGTGGGAAGCCAGATTGGGCGCCCCCCCTTCCGGCTCTCCTATCTTGTCCCTTTTGTCTTACTTCTCTCTATCACCTTTTCTATCCCTTTGAAGAAGTTAGGCTCCATAAATGCTAAAGAGGTAAGTATTATTTCTCAGTTGCAGTGAATAGATAGAAAATAAACTGTAGGAAACTAAACAGAAGAAAGAAGAAGAGAAATAACACACTCCAAGGCCTGATCAACCCTGGCAGGGCCTCCTTGGATGAGGGTGTCTAGTGATAATGGCCGAAACACCGAATGAATCCAAGGTCCACTACTGACGATGTGTCCTAAATTTTAAAATGATAAGCTAGATCAGATCTCTAATCCCTAAACCTAACCAAGGGAGGAAAATGGCAGATTAGCTTGGGTAAAAGACCGAAAGTTGAGGCACGCAACGATGTCTGCTGCTGGCAAAGTCTCTGGGCTGCCTTTCCTCATAACAGCCCTCAAGAGTCTCTCCATCTATAGCAATGCATTATCAGGGACTGTAACATCTGAAAATATGCTAATATTTACAGATTTACAGATCCAGAATTCAGTAGCTTCATTTATGCAGAGTGGGCATTCTTTTTAGAGATAAATGACTCTCCACAAATCCTACCATCAGTCTTATTTAAAGAAGAAAAAATTTTAATCAGAGGAAAAATCTGTAATTTGTAAAAAAGACAAAACAACTACATAAATGTCAAAGCAAAAATCTGAAAGTTAGCAGACTTTCATTGCAAAAACTCCAGTGAACAAACAAAAATGACCCCAGACTTTGGAAGCGTCAGTTAAAAAACAAAAAAAAATTAAAAGATCCCATTTCTAATCAAGCAGCAAAAAGGAAAAAACTTTGAAAACAATGATGAAACAGGCAATATGTTTGGCAAATCCAATTCAAATCTTCAAATAACTAAAGAGAAATCACAGTATAAACAATATGAACACAGAATAAAAACTCTGCAGATCTGGCTCTAAATAACTTCCTGGATTGCCATGTGGGCTCCTCATGACTTCATCCTAAATCATTTGGGTGTCTTTATCTCTCATGAGAGATACACATACTTTCCCAGTGCTCCCACCCCTTCTGGCCCACACACATCTTTCTTTAATACTATTTGTACGTGATGTTTACTTTTTCTTTTTCTTTTCTAGGCTGAAACAGACAGAATACCAGGACTGACAGATAGTTAGTTACTTTTCTTTTTAAATTGATTTTTCACACAGGGGTCCTCTGACATGGATTCAAGATGTGGAGTTAAATGTGCTGCTACTCCTTAGAATATTTCATTATAAAGTAGTGATCTGACCAGCGGAAAAAACAACATTTCCATCCAGCACATGCGGTGAAAATGTATACAAAGAAGAAACACGCAAGTGTGTGAGAAACCGTGTTGATGAAGCATGTACTCTTTGTGTGGTTTGCTGAACTACAATAACCACAGAGCTGTATGCCACATCCTCATCAGCACATTTGACAACTTGCCTCTGAGCAGAGGTGGAAAAAGTACAGACCTTGTGTACTTAAGTAGAAGTACAGATATTAGTGTTAAAAAATACTCCAGTAAAAGCTGAAGTACTGATTCAAATTCTTTACTCAAGTAAAAGTAGAAAGGTACGGATTCTGAGATGTATTCGAAGTTAGAAAGTAGATCCTTGAGGAACATTTCTAGCACCCTTTATGCAAACCTTATTTACCTTACCTAACCTACATAACCTACTAACTAACCTACTAACTACATAACCTACTAACCTACATAACCTTACCTTACCTAACCTACATAACCTACCTCTATATTAATGTAATAATATTAGTAGATAGGAGTACAAACTTTATTTCAGTCTAAATTTTAATTGTAATAAAAGAATCACAACTCAAAATAATTTCTGTTGAGCTATGCTGGCTGATTTCCATCCTCTAAACTAACAGTACACTGTTTGTGTGTCTTTATAATTTACACTCTAAAGCCATTATCAGCCTAAATGGTCTGTATTTATATAGCGCTTTTTTAGTCCCTAAGGACCCCAAAGCGCTTTACATATCCAGTCATTCACCCATTCACACACACATTCACACACTGGTGATGGCAAGCTACTTTTCTCTTGCCTCCACCCCGGGGGAAAGGGTCACATCTCTTGGGTCTGGGTGCCGTTTCCCCCTCTGGGGGTGAGGGTACCTGGACCCGGGGCATAGAGTATGTTTGGGGAGTATGATTGTGTGTACATGTCTATGTATGTCTGTCCCTACGTTGGGTGAGTGCTGAGTGTTTGTATATGTGTGCATGAGGGTGGGAAAGCATGTTTGTGTCTGTGTGTGCCTGTTTGTCTGTGTCTATATGTCAGGTCAGGTCTTAGACTCCACCTCCCTGGGTACTCCCAGGCCCTCCAAGTGTGGAGGCCTATCTCCCCTCACCACACTCCCTGCTGGTTGCTGATGCCCTCAGGGGTTGGTGCATTGGTGGTTCTTGCTGTCCGGGGCTGGGCACTCAGGTATGCACCAGCTCACTCCCGGTGGCTACTTGGCGGGGCCTGGTGCCTGTCGCTCGGTCAGGCCTCTTCCGGAGCAAAGGGGGCCCTCGGACCTCCGGCCTCGGGGCCTGCAACTCGGTTCACTCTGGCACAGCTGGCTGCCGGCAGAGCCGGCGGGCACGCCAGTGCAGCCCCCTCTGGCTTCTGCTCCGTGGCTACTGGGTGACCCCCTCGTCTGGGGATCTCCTCAGCCCTTCCCAGGAAGGTGGCACGGATGCCCCTCCGGTGGTACTCCTTGGGCTCTCGCACTCTGGGGCCTCTGGATGTCTGGAGCCTGGATCTCCTCCATGCCTGCTTCATGCCCTGGGGGACGGGGCTATGGGCCTCCACACCCTCTAGCAGACTGTTACATGGGGAAACCTTTTGTATACAAGCGCGTTGATCCACACAGGTGTACACACGGGTGTTCACTGTTCGTAGACAAACTACACCTTTCTTAGCTGCTACTTCAAAGCACATTGTGCGCTGTCTGTCCTGCGTGCTGCACAACAACTTTCAATATTTAGTATTTACTGCTGTTCACACGTAGCTAGATTAACGTGATGGTGTTGTGTTTAGTATGTTGCTTTGTTTTTTTGGGGTTTTTTTTGCTTGTCTTCCCCTTTCTCTCTCAACAGGTGATCCAGGAGATTTTTTTTTCTTTCTCTTTGTCTTTGTAAGTGCCCTTTCTCACTGTCCCTTTTCCCTTCTGTTTTTCTTTTCCTTCCTCTCTTTCTTTCTCCCTTTCCTATCCCCCAGTCATGTCTGTCCCATCTGTAACAACTGAAAATAAAATTAATAATAATAACAAAGTTTGATCAAATGGACCAATACGGCAATGCCATGATGATCCATTTGGCAAAATAAATCCATTTGGTATCCTTGTTGGTCTTCAGACAACAATTCTGACGGCTTAAGAACCAAATGGGACAGGCAAAAAAAAGAAAAAAAAATATAGCACTTTTCTAGTCCCTAAGGACCCCAAAGCACTTTACATATCCAGTCATTCACCCATTCACACACACATTCACACACTGGTGATGGCAAGCTATGTTGTAGCCACAGCCACCCTGGGGCACACTGACAGAGGCTGCCAGACACTGGCGCCACCAGGCCCTCTGACCACCACCAGTAGGCAACGGGTGAAGTGTCTTGCCCAAGGACACAACAACCGAGACTGTCCGAGCCGGGGCTCAAACCTGCAACCTTCCAATTACAAGGCAAACTCACAACTCTTAAGCCACGATCGCCCTAACTTCAAATTCATCTCTACTACCCTTTATGTAACCTAACTCTGACCATGAGCACCACAGTCACTGGGCTCCAGTAATACACACTTTAAAGCCATCACAGTTCAGCAAACTAACCAGTTTATCCTGCACTAAACTGCAGAGGATTTTCATGCAACCTTTAAAGAACAATTATACTGTTAAAAAAATGCCATACATGGAGACCCAATATCTAATTTAAAAACATGAGGACTTACATGTAAGCTTTAAATTTCCACTTTATCAAATACCACTGAGCAGTAGTGATGGGATTTTCGGCTCTTTTTAGAGAACCGGCTCTTTCGGCTCGGCTCACTAAAAAGATCCGGCTCTTTCGGCTCCGAACTGGCTCTTCAGGTTGTTTTGTTGCTTTAATTAATTTATTATTAACAACAATATAAAATTAATGCACAAAAGGAATTACTAATGTAAAAAAAAAGAGGTTTTATTTACATATGTTTATATATAAATATATGCAGTGGCCACTAGAGACAAAAAGCACGTACAAACCCTAAAACACATTTCTAGCGTTAACTGAACTTCCAAAACAGAGCTACCTAGATCACTTAAATTACACAATTGGAAAGCATATGTGTATTGTTTGTGTATTTATACACAAGCACTCATATATATTCAAATAATTTAAAAAAAAAGTTCATTTACGTGTTTTGGAGTTTTTATGCGCTTCTGAGTTTTTACGTGTTTTGGAGTTTGTGCATGCTTCAGGGTTCATACGTGTTTTGAAGTTTGTATGTGCTTTGTCTGTAGGGGCCACCGTAAATATACTTTTATTTATTCACTCCACATAAAATGTAATAAATAAATCATATAATACAAAAACCAACTATTCACATTTCAACTTTTAACTATTTAAATTTTCAGCTTTTTCTTTTTAAACAAATTTAAAGTGAAACAACACAAAACACTGCAAACCACAACACAATTAAATATAAATTAAAATATGAAAACAAAAAGAAGATGCACATTCTCTGTCATATGGGCCTGCATGATTAAACTTTCTGAATCCTTTATCATCTGCAACTGAAAATAGTTGTGGATGATTATTATACCTTTCTAATGTGACGCTGTTGTCCCTGGCTCTCTTTCTCTGTATCCCTCCTGCTCTGTTCCTGTGCTACTGCGAGTGTAACTACCGCCCCTCCCCCATCTTCCCAGCGCAAAGCACAAGGCTTGCGTGCGGAATGAAGCGGGAAAAAAGTGAGAGAGAGGGTGAGAGAAGGAAAAAAATCCCCCAGGCTTGCGATAAGGAGCCGGCTGGCGTCATTCACGTCAAAGATCCGGCACTAAGAGCCGTTTCGTTTGTGACCGACACATCACTACTGAGCAGTCCTTAACCCTTAAATCTAACCTCTCTTCTTCCTCTCCTGTCCTGTCTTTCTTATCATTCTCTGAGTGAAGTTACCTCTCTTTATTTCCCCTCCCTGTGAAAAACAGCAGTTGGACATTTAGCTAGCAACACACAGTGTGACAAACTGCACACAAACACTTTGTATGTTTGTTAAGCTGATAGAAATGTTGCATTTGAAATTTCCTGGTACTTAAAAATATTACTCACTTTATTTGCTCTTCTTCTGATTACACTGCGGTCTTTTCTTGTGGGGGTCATGTTAGGCTATGCCCTCTCTATTTTCGGCAATTCCACGCTGGTGGAAACCCAAACAAAAGACGCATTAAGAGGCTCTAATGCCTGTGTCTCAATCTCGCGGCCCATGTCACTTCTACTTGCAACCTGCATAATGGCGTGAAGAAATATTTTTTAAAATTATTATTTAAAAAAAGAGTGTTATAGGGCATAGCCCTAAAGAATGTAGCCTCATGGGCAGTGTAGTCCGTGCTGCAGGGAGAATGGACTGCCATACCTGTTATGTCTGTGAGGGAGTGAGGAAGAAAAATCAGAGTCGAAAATTATGAGTTGTCACCGACCAGAAACGGGAGATGGAAGCATGTAAATATAATAATAACCACTGCAGCCAAAAAGAGTGCCTGACGAGCCCAGTTGTAAGTAAGCTATTAAGACTCGACTGTTCACTGTGTTCGTGTTTTCCTCCAAAACAATAAGTTCCGTTGGAGCAGCCTTTCAACGCCTCTCTCTGTCTCTCGCTAGCAAAGTTGACCCAGACAACAAAGTAAAGCTAGTTTTCGGCTACGAGCCCGACACGGAACCCGGCCTATTAGCCAGAGGCCCCGTTACTACGGTTCGGAGCCGTGGACCTGTTTTATAAAAGCCCGGAATAATTTTATGAGATCGCTGCAAAAAGCGCAGCCCTACCTAATGTCCACCCTACTGTTATGCATTTTATATTACCGTATTTTCACGACCATAAGGCGCACTTAAAAGTCTTAGATTGTCTTCAAAAAGTACGGCGCGCCCTATAGTACAGTGCGCCCTGTGTGTTGTAATGAGGACGTAGTAGAGAACACCATGAGAACGCTAAAGGGTGAAGTGTGGGTGTTGACTGTAGCGGTATATATGATCGCACATACCTGTATAAAAGTACAGGTATGCAGGACATCTTTGTTTTAACAACCCTGAAAATGGCAAAGAGACACGCATATGAAGCACAGTTTAAACTGAAGTCCATCAGCTACGCGGAGGAACATGGAAATCGAGCAGCGGCAAGAGAATTTAAGATTAACGAATCGGTGGATCATCGAGCAAAGAACGAGCGGGAGAAGCGTTTCGACGGTCACCATTCGGCTAAAAGCAGTTTCACTAGCTGAAGAGATGAACATTGAACATCTCTAAGGAGGCCCGTCTTGGTGCTTTCATTTTATGAAACGGTGCCATTTTTCCATCCGGACCAGGACTACGGTAGCGCAGCAACTTCCAGCGGATTATAAGGAAAAGCTGGCCATCTTCTGCTCCTACTGCAGCAAACACATCGGCGACAAAAACATCCAGCCCAGCCACATCACAAACATGGACGAGGTCCCGCTCACTTTTGACATCCCGGTGAGTCACACTGTGGAGAAGAAGGGGACCAGCACAGTAGCGATACGCACAACGGGGTATGAAAAGTCTTCTTTTACTGTTGTGCTTGGCTGCCATGCTAATGGACAGAAACTGCCGCCTATGGTGATTTTTAAGCGAAAGGCTTTGCCTAAAGAGAAGTTTCCAGCAGGAATCATCATTAAGGCAAATGAAAAGGGCTGGATGGATGAGGAAATGATGAAAGAGTGGCTGAGGGAGGTGTATGTAAGGAGACCAGGATGTTTTTTTCCACGCATCACCATCGCTCTTAATCTGTGACTCTATGCGTGCCCATCTCACAGCCGATGTGAAAAAACTAGTGAAACAAATGAACTCTGAGCTTGCTGTCATTCCGGGAGGCCTGACAAAGGAACTCCAACCGCTGGACATCGGTGTGAACCGCCCGTTCAAGGTAAGGCTGCGAGCGGCCTGGGAGCGATGGATGACCGATGGAGACCACAGTTTCACCAAGAGTGGAAGGCAGCGCCGGGCAAGTTACCGGTACGCCACAATTTGCCAATGGATTGTAGATGCTTGGGCTAACATGTCTGCTGGCACTGTTGTTCGAGCTTACATTCGCAAAAGCCGGCATCATCTCCGAGGAGCCGCACGGCACGGAAAGTGACTGTGACAGTGAAGAAAGTGAACCTGGAATGTTTGATGGAGATTTAGCGCAGCTGTTCAATTCAGACACACAGGATGAGGACTTCGATGGGTTTGATTGATGATAAAAATGTGAGTACCAAACTCAGTTTTGCTCCTGCTTTATTTTTAAATATGCACACTTGTATGCTTGTGTGTTGTTGTTGATGATGACGATTACCGGTAATAGAAATGTGAGTAAGGTACCGAACTCAGGTTTGCTCCCGCTTTATTTTTAAATACGCATACGGTACTTGTATGCGCCCTATAATCCAGTGCGCCTTATGTGTGTGTTAAATACAGTAATGGCACACATAACTGAGACTGCGCCTTTTAGTACAGTGCGTCTTATGGTCGTGAAAATACGGTAAGATTTAAAAATATAGTTGGGATTGGTATGGCGAGTAACCTTCAGTAATAGTAATAAATCACACAGCAATAGTACATTCATGTACTTGTAAAAAGCTTGATAATATATTAAGTAATCCAAAGTATTCAGAATACGTTACTCTCATTGAGTAACGTAACAGAATACATTACAAAATACATTTTGGAGCATGTATTTTGTAATCTGTAGTGGAATACATTTTAAAAGTAACCTTCCGTACACTGTACTGAATCTGCAGTTATGGACACCTGCAGTTGTTCAGTGTAGTCTCAAAAAACTAAATCACCAGCCCACTTTAACCTCTGACCTCTGACTAAAACACAGTTTGTGTCTTTCATCTCTTTTTACCCAACATCCCTTGGTGATTAACACACAGGATTGCCTTTCATATGTTACTGTTTGACCTCAGATTGGTTTGAAGGCCCACAGTGATGTGAAATAGTAACTCCCCTCAAATGCGTCAAACCACAAGTAACGCGTCTGTTTTGACAATGTAAGCAGTGTAAAATACATATATTTGTTTAAAAATGTAGGAGGTGAAATCACAAAGTTGTCAGAAAAATAAATACTCAAGTAAAGTAAAAAATAGCTGAAATTTCCACTTAAGTAACAAAAAATATTTGTACTTTGTTATTTCCTGGCTCTGCCTCTAAGAAACAGAAGAAACACGAGAAAGGTGAAGCCGCTAAAGATAAAAATATATTTTTTTCTCCATTTTTAAATGTATTTGTGGTAAAATATGCAATTACTTGCCTAATTATGTCTGAGATATTTTTTTAGTGGTTAAAGAACTTTTGTCAAAATTATGGCATCTTACTTCTTCTTTCTGCTGATGATCACATTTA
>JAQSNX010005666.1:0-62147 GCA_029532605.1 Oreochromis grahami
TTTAAAAACTAAAAACCTAGCATATTTTGGATGAATATCATATTTTTATGAAAATCATAATTTTTATGAATATCATAATTTAATTATTATCATAATTCAATTATTATCATAAATTAATTACCTCTGAGCTCATGAATAATTCATAGAACCTAACACTCAAAAAGCTCATGAATATTTTGACAGAAGGGGTCTATTATCTCTCTCTCTATGGATGATCTCATTGTAAGATTTAAATTCAATATATTTAGACTGGCTGACTGAATTGGATCTTGTGTGTGTGTGTGTGTGTGTGTGTGTGTGTGTGTGTGTGTGTGTGTGTGTGTGTGTGTGTGTGACAGAGAGAGAGAGGGAGAGAGAGAGAGAGAGAAAGCCTTTTTATGGGATGATCTCATTGTAAGATTTAAATTCAATATATTTAGACTGGTTGACTGAATTGGATCGTGTGTGTGTGTGTGTGTGTGTGTGTGTGTGTGTGTGTGTGTGTGTGTGTGTGACAGAGAGAGAGAGAGAGAGAGAGAGAGAGAAAGCCTTTTTATGGGATGATCTCATTGTAAGGGAGTGCAGAATTATTAGGCAAATGAGTATTTTGTCCACATCATCCTCTTCATGCATGTTGTCTTACTCCAAGCTGTATAGGCTCGAAAGCCCACTACCAATTAAGCATATTAGGTGATGTGCATCTCTGTAATGAGAAGGGGTGTGGTCTAATGACATCAACACCCTATATCAGGTGTGCATAATTATTAGGCAACTTCCTTTCCTTTGGCAAAATGGGTCAAAAGAAGGACTTGACAGGCTCGGAAAAGTCAAAAATAGTGAGATATCTTGCAGAGGGATGCAGCAGTCTTAAAATTGCAAAGCTTCTGAAGCGTGATCATCGAACAATCAAGCGTTTCATTCAAAATAGTCAACAGGGTCGCAAGAAGCGTGTGGAAAAACCAAGGCGCAAAATAACTGCCCATGAACTGAGAAAAGTCAAGCGTGCAGCTGCCAAGATGCCACTTGCCACCAGTTTGGCCATATTTCAGAGCTGCAACATCACTGAGTGCCCAAAAGCACAAGGTGTGCAATACTCAGAGACATGGCCAAGGTAAGAAAGGCTGAAAGACAACCACCACTGAACAAGACACACAAGCTGAAATGTCAAGACTGGGCCAAGAAATATCTCAAGACTGATTTTTCTAAGGTTTTATGGACTGATGAAATGAGAGTGAGTCTTGATGGGCCAGATGGATGGGCCCGTGGCTGGATTGGTAAAGGGCAGAGAGCTCCAGTCCGACTCAGACGCCAGCAAGGTGGAGGTGGAGTACTGGTTTGGGCTGGTATCATCAAAGATGAGCTTGTGGGGCCTTTCGGGTTGAGGATGGAGTCAAGCTCAACTCCCAGTCCTACTGCCAGTTTCTGGAAGACACCTTCTTCAAGCAGTGGTACAGGAAGAAGTCTGCATCCTTCAAGAAAACATGATTTTCATGCAGGACAATGCTCCATCACACGCGTCCAAGTACTCCACAGCGTGGCTGGCAAGAAAGGGTATAAAAGAAGAAAACTAATGACATGGCCTCCTTGTTCACCTGATCTGAACCCCATTGAGAACCTGTGGTCCATTATCAAATGTGAGATTTACAAGGAGGGAAAACAGTACACCTCTCTGAACAGTGTCTGGGAGGCTGTGAGGTTGCTGCTGCACGCAATGTTGATGGTGAACAGATCAAAACACTGACAGAATCCATGGATGGCAGGCTTTTGAGTGTCCTTGCAAAGAAAGGTGGCTATATTGGTCGCTGATTTGTTTTTGTTTTGTTTTTGAATATCAGAAATGTATATTTGTGAATGTGGAGATGTTATATTGGTTTCACTGGTAAAAATAAATAATTGAAATGGGTATATATTTGTCTTTTGTTAAGTTGCCTAATAATTATGCACAGTAATAGTCACCTGCACACACAGATATCCCCCTAAAATAGCTAAAACTAAAAACAAACTACAAACTACTTCCAAAAACATTCAGCTTTGATATAATGAGTTTTTTGGGTTCATTGAGAACATGGTTGTTGTTCAATAATAAAATTATTCCTCAAAAATACAACTTGCCTAATAATTCTGCGCTCCCTGTACAATTGTATATTAGTTTATATTTTATTATGTATCCATCACGGGTCTGTGTGAACCTGCAGTTTCACACCTTCCCAAGCTGGAGACATTTTCCTTGGCTTATGCATCTCTCTTTTTTATTTGATATATTTTGTGTGAATTATCTGGTTTCACGCATTCTATTCATTCAGCTTGGTTGTCTTCCCAATTTTGTTTCATTGCTTTAATTTGAGTTAACCTTAATTTAACCTTTTGTTTATTCCACTTCATTCCTCTTTCCATGCTTTAAAATATTACAACTCATAGGGTATGCTTTGATTTCTTTTTAGCTTCCTTTTCAGTATTTATTTCTGCTTGGAGGGTTTCTTATAATTTTGTTAATGCATTTTCCCTCCCACGTGGGACATTTAGGTTTTCTTTGGATTTCTCCATCTATATGCACTAATTTGTCCGGCGCCTGGACATTTCTTTTCTAGCCACTGCTCGTCAGCAGTGAGTTTTGTTGCTTTATTTCCCATTTTCTTATTTGTTTTATATGTTTATTTCTACTTATTTTATTTATTTCTTTATGTATTTAGCGCTTAGTAATACACACACACACCTGCGGCGCTTTCACTGGCACAAGAACAGAGAGAGGTGGCTGACACGCCCTTCTACTTTTGAGCTATTCTCAAAAGCGGTGTCGACTTTATGTGATAAAACACGACCTTCCTCTCAGTTCACCAGTACTTCAGCGACCAACAGTAAACAAATCAGTGGAATAGTTCAGCCTCCTTATTGTGCTGTAGAAATCAACTTATTCCACCACAAAAATAGACAATAAAAGACAGATAGTTTCAACGCGCGTTCACGCTACCAGCTTCCTTAAAGCGAGCGCAGTGCTTCCAGCCTCTCTTGGGCGAGCTTATAGGCCTATTTTCACCCTTTCGGGGAGCTACCAATCATTCTTAGACGAGCTCAATATTTATTTTACTGCTTCCAACCCTCTGCGGGCGAGCTGACTACCAGTCCTCAAGACGAGCTTAATGCTTCCAGTCTCTCTTGGACGAGTCTATTTCTTTTAAGTTTCGTTTTCGTTTTTGCGCAAACCTTTATTATCTCAAAGTGGTCTGTCTTACCTTGGCCCTGGTTTCTTCAGATGCACCTGATCAGCCCCCGACGGTGCGGACCGCTTGTAAAACGTTGACCAAGACCCGAATTCACGCTCTTGGGTTTTATCACGCACCTAGTGCGTGAGCTGCCGGCAGACTTCAACGTGGGCTTCTCGCACCGACGGGACCTGGTGAGGCGCCTTCTGTGAGAGCTGCTTTAAATAGGCTGTCTCATCCGGCTTCGAAGGACCAAGAAATGTCGGGGGAAATCTCCCAAATAG
Organism: Oreochromis grahami; assembly: GCA_029532605.1. NCBI lineage: Eukaryota > Metazoa > Chordata > Actinopteri > Cichliformes > Cichlidae > Oreochromis > Oreochromis grahami. The sequence goes on from JAQSNX010005666.1 coordinate 3,464, forward strand.
AAGGCTGCCAAAGTAAAACAGAGACACAGTGAGACAATATAATCAATCACATGTACATGGGTGAACTTTCTAAAGAGTCACACAGTACTCTTCTTTATTGCAGGTTATATAGGCACGTAGGTTACTCAACAGGGCGGAGGCAGTCTCCGCCTGTTCTCAGAATATAGATTGCAAATGCATATCTTGCTAAAGAATATAGATTGCTTAACAGACAAATGCATATCTTGCTAAAACGTTCTGTTCATACTATACTAAACATCTGCTTAAGTGGAACTTTCCATTCCTCTTTACACAGGAACTTGTCTTCACAGGCATATGATAAGCATAGGCAAGGCTTCATGTTTATCAGGGTGAATCGTCATTCAGAGTTTACACAAACACAAGCAAAGCATATTTGAATAATAAACAAAATCTTTTCACACAGGCCTACACACACACCAAAAAGTGGCTTTAGCACTGCATGCTGGAGGTGTGGAAAAGAGGGACATTTTGTACGTGACTGTAAGAAACAAAGAAGCAGTTCAGACTAGGAAGAACATAATAATCCCTCGTCAAGTAAAAGATTAGAGATCAAAGTTTAAAAAGGGCTGGATACAGACCCAACTGAATACATATAAATACAAGAGGAATAAAGTCGAATAAACAAAAGGTTAAATTAAATTAGAGCTTATCTCTACTGTATTCAAACTAATAATAGGAAGGATAACAACCTGTCAATTGGTATTAACAATGAAACAAAATTTGGATGACGACCATGCCCAGAATGAATAGAATGAAAGAAAGCAGATAATTCACACGAAAATATATTAATAAAATAGAGAGATGCATACGGTACAATAAGGCTGTGTCATTGTTCAGCAAAGGAAAGTGTGTGAAAAGGAAAATGTCTCCAGCTTGGGAAAGGGTGAAACTGCAGATCACCCGCAGCCCTTGATGGATACATAATAAAATATAAATAAAATATTATAATAAACTATTGTATATTAGTAGTATAGTGGAATACACTAATAAAATATTGTAATATACTATTGCTGTTATATAAAAAAAAAGGTAATAACATTAATAATGACATAATATTAATAATAAGAGGCACCTCAGTCAGTTATGATGTGAGATGGATAATTGTTAAAAAGTAGTCTGAATCAAGCTTAAGGTTTGCTCAAACTCAGTATAACAATATATGAGATGAAGAAAATAAGGAAAATACTTAAACAAATCAGGTTCATAGAGGCACTTGACCTGTTTGTAAACCTGTCATCCTAGATGAGACTTTGATGAGATATAGAGCAAACCTATACTAACAACTAATAAGCCAAACCCTGTATACAACAGCTAAAGCTACTAGATTGAGAAGCTGAATTAAATATGTGGACACTACCAAGCTAATGAGCAAGTTACACATTTTTTATTTTTTAGAGCAGAAGCTGCATGATATTAAAAGCTCACACATGCAGCTGTCTGTGAGCTCAGTTTTTTTCCTCACACTTCTGCTTTGTTTCTGGCAGCAGCTTTTTCTTTTTTCTTTTTGTGTCCTGACTCATGTGTGTAAAGCCTTCATGCCATCAGCAATTTGTTTTTTGTTTTTGTTTGTTTGTTTTGTTGGTTTGAAAAACAAATTTGTGATCATACTTGTGGATCACAGTGACACATAATGATTAGGCACATGATTTACTAATGCCTAGTTTTAGAGCTGTGAGCTATGAGCTGTAAGCAATGCAAAGTTTTTTCCTAACTTAAAAGTTTGAAATTTGAAAGATGTGAGAGATGTATGAATTCTTTTAAAAATGTAGTGTTGCATCTACAAAGAAAAAAAAGAGCAGAAGAAGCATTCAGTAACTTGAAAATAGCCTTTCTACTTACATGTGCAAATTAGACACTGTTGCGTCAGGCCTGCCCACGTGTGTGCAAGCCTGTGCAGCCGCAGCAAAGGCAGTAAAAAAGTCAGCTGACATTGTTTTAGGGCACACTTTGATCATCAGAGTACCCCACACAGTGACTTCAATTTCAATCTAAGCCAATTTGTCTTACCTGATACATGCGAGACAGCTCTCATATGTTGGAATCTTATTGTCACAATCACACATTAGAATCGAGAAGTGTGGTCAGTTGAACCCGAGCACACTTCTGGCCTCACCCAAAGAAGGTCATTCACACTGCTGTATGCAAAAATTAGATGAGGAGACAAAGCCACGTGGTAACATTCACAGCACACCACAAGCTGGTTTCACTGCCGTTTTTGTAGACGGCTCAGCATCTAAAAGTAGCCGTAGGCTATGCAGTAAACACAGTAGACAGAGTCATAGAAGCGAAACCGCTAACATCCTCACACTCCACTCAGAGTTATAAACTCAAAGCAGTAAAACGTGCATGTGAATTGCACGCAGGCCAAGATATAAATATATACACTGACAGTCAGTATGTTTTTTCAGCAGTACATCACTTTGAAAAAATTTGGCAGAACAGAGGAATGATTAGATCTACTGGACACCCAGTACAACATGGAAATCTTCTGAAGACACTATTAGAAGTAATAACATTGCCAAAACAGTTAGCATTGTGTAAATGTGGTGCACATCAGAAAGATAAATCAAAAATAACTAAAGGCAATAACTTTGCAGATCAAGCAGCTAAGTTAGCCGCACAACAAACTGTAGACACATTAATGTCTGCATCCTCTATGAAAATACCACTTGATGTACTTAAAGATGAACAAAAAGCAGCACCAACTACAGAACAGAAGAAATGGTTAAAGTGTGGAGCACAACTGGAAAATGATCTGATGACTTGTGAAGGAAAAGCAGTACTCCCTATGTACCTGCATAGAACAGCAGCATTGGTGATCCATGGGGCGACCCATGTTTCAACGGGAGGGATGGTCCAAGTCATAAACACACACTTTTATACTCTAGATTTTGAAACTTCAGCAAAGGAATTTGTGCATGATCTGTCAGAGACAAAATTCACAAGGCAATCTGAGGACAAAAAGAGGACATTTCCCCACACCACCTCATCCATTTCACACCATTCACATGGACTTTATTGAATTAAGTGAAAGTCAAGGCTCAAAATACGCTCTAGTGATTATAGACGTATTCTCAAAATGGCCAGAGATTTATGTAGCAAGTACATAAGCTAAACTAAATTGAGTTAGTTATGAGTAGTTGACCTAATTCAGAAGATATCAGATTCGGCTCTGGGAGGTGAGTGAAGTATAATAAACGTACAACCACAACAGGTATTGTGATTACGGTTGTTATTTACAGTGAAAATAAAGTGCAATTACCAAATACCAATATTTACAAAGTCTGCAGACAGGAAAAGATAAAACATAATTCAAGCTTGCAAAATATCAGCTGCACAATGGTGCAGCAACCTCCTCCAACCCCCGGCAGACAATGTCCATAAAATTGCTATTTCATGATTGATATAAATCCAATGCGCATGACAGTCTATAACAGGTTGAACTTGGAAGTGTGATGATCAGAACTGAGATTCCAAGACTGAGATCCCAGAAGTGAGATTCAGAGGACTGAAAACCAGGGGGGGAGAGTGTAGGCCACAGCAGCCTCCTACCAGACAGCAGGAAGTTGTAGCTGGGGTTCTGGCTCGTTGGGCCTAGCTCGCCATCCAAAGTAGTGGTGTCGCTGTGGTCTCCCCAAGGCACCACTAGCCTGCACTATAATCACAGGACCACTATTAGCAAAATTCATCTAAATTTCCCAAACTAACTTTAGTTCCAGTGTACACAATAAGGTTCATGAGAAAATACCACTATACAACAAATACATATCCAACCATTATAATAAATAAAAATAAATGACAATCTCTAATAACAAAACTACAACCACATAAAGTGAGAGTAGTAGTACTGTAGTAGGCCTCAGCCTTAGCTATCCCATCAGCTAGTAGCACTGACATACTGATACAGGTTACAAATACAAACAAACATTCAGACTCAACTCACCATTCACTACGTGCGATGTCACATACGAGCCCCCACGCATCTACCCACGGCGGTATCAAAGTACTGTTGAACGCAATCCACAATTAATTCAAAGACAAGCCAAGATAGTAACCAGCGAAGAGCGCTCGCCCCACGTACCTGTTGCTTCCATCCGCTAACGCCTCTCCCCCGCATCTGTTCGAGGCGACAACCCGGAAGGCATATATTCGTGCCTCGCGAATGTGATTGGTCACGACAGGCACGTGCAGACTCGCGGCGTGGCGTGCGTCATGACGCATCGCGATGCCTTCACGGACACGCTCCGATTAGAATTTAAGATTTCGGTTTAGTTATAGATGCAGCTCTTTTTTTTTATGTGGGTTACATTTATCCAGTGAAAAAAGCAGATGCAATCTCAGTTGCAAAAAGTGAACCTTTAGACAAATCTGTCAGAGAAACAACTCTGGCAGAATGGATGGCAAAACTACTAGAATATAAGGATATTGTTTTGAACAATAAACTGCCGTAAGACTCTTCTCCAGTCTCTTGCAGGTTGGAACCAGGCGATTGGGTCCTAATACGGAGGAAAAATTGGAGCTTGCCTCGCTGGGAGGGCCCGTACCAAGTGTTATTGACTACACCCACAGCCTGTAAAATTGCAGAGACCATCTTGGATTCATCAGAGCCACTGCAAGAAAGTAGAGCTTGAAGCCCAGACCACTAGAGATTCACAAGTGTAAGGGGAATCTCCCCCGGTGTCAGTGGGTCCAGTGGTGAGGGAGGAGTGCTGATTGAGCTCAGCTCGCACTCTCATTCTCTCCAGCTACTGACCAACTTTAGGCTCACTGATACATTTGGGTGTGACCAACCTCAAGCATGAAGTGTTCTCAGGTGGTAACTGGCGTCTCACTACTGGCAACGGCTCTGCTCATCACGCTATCCACCCTGGAAGACAGAAGAAAACAATACACGAGCCGAGAAAAGAGATGGACAATGCCTGATAAAGATACGTGTTTAACAGGAACACAGAGAAAGACTGTTACGTCTGCACATGCCAAGCACATTAAACCCAACCATGTATGGGAAACACCCTGGAACAGGTGCACTAATTCTGATCTCCGACCACACCTTCAGAATGACTTTTGTAAAGTGAACAACAACAACATCACCATCCTCATCCAGGAAGAAACGCTCAACTTCAACAGTCAGACCACATGACTCAATTTGGGGAACCGACTTACCTGAAGAATTCAAACTCTGGACAACTGGACAAAAGGTACTCAACTCACTCTTCCCGTGCACAGGAGTTGGAAAACATGCTCTCAGAAGTGAGACACTGGACTATAGATTCGGCTTGTTGCACAATGCATCCTGCAAGGTTAACAAGGGCCAAAACCAAGAAATAGACGCTCTCAGAATTGCTGTAATGCAACATCATGTAGCACTGGACATGATCCTGGCTGAGAAAGGAGGATTGTGTGTCTTATTCAACACCACATGCTGCACCTACATACCAGATAATGTACATTCTTTAAACATGGCTTCAGATGCTATAGAGACTGTTGATCGGCGTTGGAGTTTCCCTGGTTTTATTTTGCTTTTCTTTACTTGTGTTATTCCTTGTTTAAAAGCTGTCATTTCACAGATGATAAGTTTATCACTCACAGCATATGCAGATGTACTGAAATCAATGAAGATCATGAAGACTTCTTTTCCTATTTGTTAGATGAAGATGAAGTGTAACTAATGATGTAGTAACTGAAAATGTGAAAGACAAGTAGTTACTTACTGATAACATGTACATTTCATTTCTCTGATAAACAGGAGGGAATGTTAAAAGAAAATTGTGTATAATGTGATCAGCTACATGAAATGTATTCTTTTATTTATCACTAAGCAAAATGTCTACGTGACTTTTGACATGAAACTCTTGTGATGATGAAACAACTAACAGCTTCCTCTTTCTCTAAGAACATGCAGATTTAGAAAAGGGGAACCTCAGCTCAGAGCTCTAGAATAACGTGTTTTATTTGTACACACACACACACACACACACACACACAGAAAAGTATAAATAAAGCACGCAGACAGTGATGAGACGCAGGTCGTGCGTTCCATGACTGCCCCTCGCGAGTGAAAGACAACTGCAGTGTTTGTGTTTTCTAACTCAGGTGTCTCAGCTGAAGAACTGAGGGGTGATTTTTAGAAATCCCCTGTCAAGAATAATATAGAATAATCCTTTAATTGTCCCATAAGGGGAAATTTGGGTGTAACAACAGCAAGAAAGACGCATATACAAATAAACAGTACACAAGACACAGAACAGAAACATACACAATTTTTACATATTTACATCAAGGACAATGGTTACCAAAAACAAAATTAAATGCAGATAAGAGGCAAACCCTGGTTATAGTGTGAATCGGTTGATAAAATAGTGCAAGTTACAGCGCAGATGTAAACCTCTATGTTTGTTGGGAGCAGTTCTGATTGTACAGTCTGACAGCTGCAGGGAGGAAGGACCTGCGGAAACGCTCCTTCATGCATCGTGGATGCAGCAGTCTGTCACTGAAGGAGCTCTGCAGTTCAGCAACATTTCCATGCATGGGGTGGGAGACTCTGTCCATCAGAGATGTTATTTTGGCCAGAGTCCTTCTGTCTCCCACCACCTGCACTGGGTCCAGGGTGCATCCCAGAACAGAGCTGGCCTTCCTCATGAGTTTATCTAACCTCTTCCTCTCAGTTGCCGATAAACTACTGCTCCAACATGCAACACTGTAAAAAATGACAGATGCCACCACAGAGTCATAGAAGGTCTTTAAAAGCGCTCCCTGTACTTCAAATGACCTCAGCTGCCTCAACAGGTAGAGTCTGCTCTGACCCTTCCTGTAAAGAGCATCAGTGTTGTGGCTCCAGTCTAGCTTATTATTCAGGTGAACACCCAGGTACCTATATGAGTCCACTATCTCATGTCCACTCCCTGGATGTTCACCGGTGTCAGTGCGGTGGGTCTGCATCTCCGGAAGTCCACCACCAACTCCTTGGTTTTCCCGGCATTCCCAGGTGGTTCTGCTGGCACCAGTCTGCAAAGTCCAGAGTCCACTGTCTGTACTCTGAGTCGTCCTCACCTGTGATGAGGCCGACTATGGCAGAGTCGTCAGAGAACTTCTGTAGGTGGCAGCGTGGGGAGTTGATGGAGAAGTCTGCAGTGTAGAGGGTGAAGAGGAACGGTGCCAGCACAGTTCCCTGTGGGGCTCCCGTACTGCAGACCAGCGTGTCAGAGACACAGCCCTGTGACCTCAGATACTGTGGACATTCTGTGAGGTAGATTATACAATAGATTATATCAACTCGCTAATTCAGTGTGATTCTATAACAGCTAAAACACCGTCACTCTCCGCTAATACCTTAACCACAATGTTTCCGGTTTATTTTATTTTATTTTATTTTTTTCTCTCTCCTTCTCAGTTTTCTCTTTCCTCCCTCTATCTCAACCTTCTCCTTGTTTGTTTTTTTCCCCTTCTTTCTTTCACTGCATGGATCACCCGTTTTCCTATGCAACCACAAACAACACCCTCTATTTTCACACACTCACACAGCGCACACACACATGGGCTCAATGGCAGCACATTCAGACTTACGGTGTGTTCACACTGAACGCGATAGAGGCGGCCAGAGCGTCAGGTTTACATGTAAAGTCAATGGAAAGAGCGCGATGACACGCGATTGCGCATCCAGCGAAAATTCGGAGGCAGATTTGCGTCGCGAAAACGCCAAAACGCCTGAAACGCGCGTCAGTGTAGCGCGTGGGGCGCGTTTGACTCGCGAAAAAAAAAACCACGCGCGTGAATTTTTGTGTTGCATTTTGTGCATACGCGTGTTTTGCCTCTACCCCTCGAGTTGGAAAATCTGAACTCCAGCGTCAAATCGCGCCGCGACAACCAATCAGGAGCCTGGTGACGTGGCTGTGACCTAGGTCAAAGGGGCAGATCCAGCCAAAGCCCTTCATTCTTTAATGGAGGGAAGGCTAATCAATGCCGTAGCAAACAACCCGGAGCTGTACGACACCAGCTGCTTTGTGTACCGAGACAGGAATATAAAGGACCGAGCTTGGAGGAAGAAATGTGAAGAGATCGGGCAACCTGGTAAGTTCATTAATTTCTCTTTTTACATTTTTCACTGACCCGGGGAAGCCGCACAAAAGCTAGCAAGCCACCGCTATTTTCCCACTGATGTACAAATACCGTTCTGCTTTTATGCATGTTGTCATATAGGAATATATTTTGTTTATTAATAAACAGCACACAGTGGTCCCGCTCATCCGTCACTGCCTCGCTTTTTTTTTTCTTTTTTTTTTTTTTTTTTGCACAGTACAGCATTGCATTCTGCAGCCTGATTGACAAATCTCCTCCGTGCTGTGTCTCCTGCGCTTGTCAAATTTATCATGTTTTGTTTTGATAACCATCACATCCAATAGAAAAAACAGCACAAAAACACCCATAACTATGACCCTCATTCGGAAATAGACACCTGCACCGCGAGGGAAAAAGGCGCACGAAAGTGGCAGGCAGATGAAGACAAAACACGGCATAATACTTTTACGTTTTGCAATCTACAAAGGTTTGCACTTTGAGAATCAACTTGTGAGAACTGTGACTAATGTTCATGTGTGTGGGGAAAAAGTGTATAAAGTGCGTGGCGAGGGGCTAGTTATTCTGACAACCCCTGCTGCAATAAATGAGGGACCACTGTATATACTTTCTCTATGATTATTGTATTCAACCTGTTAACATTTAATATTGTCTTGACAGAACCAACTGATTCTGCAGCAGAGCATCCCCTGTTGCTTCTCCTTGCTCCCCAGTCCCTGAGCTCCTGCTGCTGCACCCACAGGTATGCAATTGTAGCATCAGATGTACAGCAAGCACTGATAGATTTTTACTCGGTGGGATTCCCTTGTGATCACCTTTACTAAATATCTACAACCAATCTGATTATATCCTGTTTTTTTTGTTTGTTTGTTTTTTCAATGTTGAAATTAAAATCTAGTAGCAGCCTTCTCATTTCTTTGTGTTTTGTGCTGTTTTACAGGCCCAGAGAGGAGGACAGCTCCGAGGCAGATGAGGGACTGGTCCCAGGACGGTCCATCGGTGGTGGAGCTGGCCATCCTGGTGTCCCTGAAGAGGCCACGCCAGTCTCCAATGGAGCATTTCCTCCTCAGCCTTGTTCCTGCTCTGGAGAGCAGCTGGGTCCTTTTTATTCCTGTCTCTCTGTAAATACTTATATTTTATATATTTATGTTTAATGTTTTTCTGTTTGAGAATTTTAATATTATTTCAAATAAATTTTTATAATGACTAATGTCTCAGTTCTACTACACAGCAAATGTTGGCACACGACTTGACACATGTAGAATTTATTTCATATTATACTAATGACAGAATATACTAATACAGTGGGATGCAAAAGTTTGGGCAACCTTGTTAATAGCCATTATTTTCCTGTATAAATCGTTGGTTGTTACAATAAAAAATGTCAGTTAAATATATCATACAGGAGACACACACAGTGATATTTGTGTTAAATGTGATAAATCAAGCAGGTGCATAAATTTGGGCACCACAAAAAAAGAAATGGAATAAATATTTAGTGTATATCAATGTGTGTGTCTCCTATGTGATATATGGGGTGCCTTTGTCTGGACGTGCTTCCCATCCAGAGCTCCACAGCAGAGAGGGAAGTTCCAGCGCTCCTGGAATCCCTCTGTGATGGACCGCCAGTCTCCAGGTGAAGGCACAGCCATGAAGTCGCCCACTAGACAGTCCCAGATGGCCGTCGCTACCTGGGGGGGTGATCTGGCACACAGACTCTGAAACTGAACGCGATAGTCCTGAAGGAGTCCCCGGTGGCAAGGAACCTGGACAAAATTGTTCAAAATTAGTATTATGTGTACTGCAGTTACAAAATACATTATTCAAATTCCAAAATACTTTTGTGATGTCAGATTTAAATTACAAAACATAAATCTTACATAAAACATTTTGTAATTATAAGGATAATTACATAATATATATTAGATATAATATAAAACAGTCAGTTGTGTTTTGTTTTAACTTTACCATATCATAATTTGATTGGTAGCAACTTTTACCACTACAGTGAGCCAATCACTCATAATTCCTAGACATGTCAATCAGGTAGGAATGAAGTAAGACATTAATAGAAATAAAGAGTTGTATGTTGACATGTAGCCCTTTCCTTGCTTAAATCATTGTTAATATTTTTGAAAAATTAACCTGTGATAAGACATAGCTTATCAAGATAGAATATGCTAGATAGAACCATATAACTAAAGATGAACCAAACTGTTCACAATTTTATCTAGCTCTCAGTTTTAAGAAAGGCTGCTGACCCCTGTTATAGAGTCTGACAGCTGCGGGGATTATATACAAATATTCAACTATACCAGAATTAAACCAGGTCTAAAGAAAAAAAAAAAAGGAGTGAGTATCACTACAAAGATTAACCCACAGTGGTCCTCATACCACAGTTTGATATCAGCAAACACTGAGAGCATACATTGATAGACACCACAGCCATGCTATCGTTGCTAACACTGATAACAGCATAAATTGAATTAAATCGGGACTTGATGAGAACTGTCGAGTATCACTAGAAATATTATAAACAGTCGTCTCCATACCACAGTTTGCTATCAGTAAACACCGATGGCATTCACTGATAGCATACCACAGCCATGTTAGCAGTGTATAAACGATAGTTTAGCATATATTAGCACAGGTATCAATAAAGGACTACCGTATTAAACACTTTTACTAACCTCAGGCAGATGGACAGGCGCTCTGCAGGTGGGATTGAGCGCCTGTAGTTGGTGTCTAGGCGGGCGATTCTGGGACCGACGCGGGACAGCAGGTCCTCAAACTGGGCGAGTGAAAGACGGTGATATCGCTGAAATCGGCCGTCATCCAGGCGCTGCTCCTCGAGCAAGTGGTGAAACTCACCAAACTGCTCACGCCTCTGGAGGACCTGATGGACCCAGGTACGGCGAGGACGTCCTTAACGCCGCTGCTCTGCTCTCCACAGTAAATAGAGGAGGGAGACTCTCTCTTCAAACGCTAGCTCGACAGCTGCCATCTAGCAAAGATACCGTCTGGCACAACTTCCTCCCACATCCCTCCCACATTTCCGGTTCACGCGCGTCAAAATTGCGCGCGATGGATTTTTCTTGGACACGCGTTGAGGTGCGAATGTGCATGCGTCAAATTAGGGGCGTTTGGGGCGTTTTCGCTCGCGTCTATCGCGTTTGGTGTGAACACACCGTTACGGCAAACAAAACTACAGGCAGATGTTGTTTTATTACAAGAAACTCACAAGCCTGTCACAGGTTTAAACTAACTTAAAACACCTGAGTTTCCTAATGTGTTCTCAGCCTGCTATAACTCTAGACAAAGGGGAGTAGCAATTTTCATATGTAAAAATCATGCATAAAAATGTTATTTTTATGTATACAGTTATAAATCCAGAGGGTAGATTCCTAATTATTAAACTCTCTACTTAACAAAAAGTTATGTACTGTAAGTATATATGGTCCAAATGTTGATTCTTTCACGTTTTGTGTTTGTTTGTTTGTTTGTTTGTTTGTTTGTTTGTTTGTTTGTTTGTTTGTTTGTTTGTTTGTTTGTTTGTTTGTTTGTTTGTTTGTTTGTTTGTTTGTTTGTTTGTTTGTTTGTTTGTTTTTAGTGCACTCTCTGAACACCTAGATGGCACACTTGTCCTTGGGGGCAACCTCAACCTTGGACTGAATGAAGAAATGGATAGGCTCAACACAGCAGGAACTCAGCGTAATTGGCAGTCCACAAATATAATCAAACAGTATATGAGTGACTTTGGTCTCTGCGATGCATGGCGCTCCCTTCACCCCAACAGTAAGGAATATACTTTCTTCTCACATGTTCATCACTCCTACTCTCGTCTGGATTTATTTCCTAGTCAGCAGCTCACTGTTGAGTAACATTTCAGACACTGAGATTCACCCTATAGCTGTCAGCGATCATGCTCCTGTATCTTTAACACTAATACATAAGAAGAACATTCCACCAAATAAAAACTGGAGATTTAAGACATCGTTATTTAAAGATGAACAATTTATTAAATATTTTAAAAAAGAGTGGACTTTATATTTAGGCTATAATGACACTCCTGGAACATCAGCATCTGTTCTCTGGGAAGCAGGGAAAGCTGTGATGAGAGGTAAAATAATTTCTTTCTTATCACATAAAAAGAAAGAAGAAAACAAAAATATTCAGGAACTAGAGAAAACCATCAAATCCTTAGAAGCCTATGTGTCCAACTGGAGGGGCTGCGCGGAGGTGTTGGCCGTCCGATTGGGGTCTGGGATCTGGGGCCTCCCTGCTGCTGCAGAGCCGGGGGTAGTCTGTTTGTCTCCACCCCGGGGGAAAGGGTAACATCTCCTGGGTCTTGGAGCAATTTCCTCCTCTGGGGGTGAGGGTACCTGGACCTGGGGTATAAAGTATGTTTGGGGAGTGTGATTGTGTGTACAATGTCCATTTGTGTCTGTCTTTACGTTGGGTGAGTGCTGAATATTTGTATATGTGTGCATGAGGGTGGGAATGCACGTTTGTGTCTGTGTCTATATGTCAGGTCGGATCTTAGACTCCACCTCTCTGGGTACATCTCAGGCCCTCCAAAGTATGGAGGCCTACCTCCCCTCAACACACTTCCTGCCGGTGGCTGATTCCCTCAGGCGTCGGTGTGTTGGTGTTTCTTGGTGTCCGGGGCTGGGTGCTAGGGTATGTACCGTCTCACTCCCAGTGGTTGTATGGCAGGGCCTGCCGCCCGTGGCTCAGTCGGGTCTCTTCCGGGGGGTGGGGGGCCCTCAGACCTCCGGCCTCTGGCTCGGTTCACTCTCGTATAGCTGGCTGCCGGCAGAGCACCTTTTGAATACAAGCGCTGATCCACACAGGTGTACACACGAGTGTTCACAGATAAACTACACTTTTCTTGGCTGCTACCTCAAAGCACATTGTGCGCTGTCGGTCCTGCGTGCTGCACAACAACATTCAATATTTAGTAGTTACTGATATTTACTGTCAGCTAGATTAATGCGATGGTGTTGTGTTTATTATGTTGCTCTCTTTTTTGCTTGTTCTTTTTTTTTTCTTCTCAACAGGTGATCCAGGAGATTTTTTTTTCTTTTTAAGTGTCCTTTCTCACTGTCTCCTTTTCCCTCTGTTTTTCTGTTCCATCATATTTCCCCCAGCCATGTCTTTCCCAACTGTTATTATTATTCATTTTATTTTATTTTCAAAGGTTGATCTAATGGACCAAAACGGCAAGGCCGTGATGATCCACTTGACAAAGCAAATCCATTGGGCATCTTTTTTGGCTTTCAGACATCAATTCTGGTGGCTAAAAAAACAAAAGGGATAGGGAGGGAATCCTGGGTGTGCTGAACAAGCTTCATAGTATAGAGCCCCAGGCCCTATTCCAGAAAGCCGGTTTAGCCAACAACTCTGGCTTTGTTGGTCCTGACATGAGGGAAACTCAGAGTTTTCTGTTCAACAGAAAACTCTGAGGTTTTTTCTGACTCCCCCAGTTTGAGACACACAGCACTTTGTAATCTGTACTCTACAGGGAGTGCAGAATTATTAGGCAAATGAGTATTTTGTCCACATCATCCTCTTCATGCATGTTGTCTTACTCCAAGCTGTATAGGCTCGAAAGCCTACTACCAATTAAGCATATTAGGTGATGTGCATCTCTGTAATGAGAAGGGCTGTGGTCTAATGACATCAACACCCTATATCAGGTGTGCATAATTATTAGGCAACTTCCTTTCCTTTGGCAAAATGGGTCAAAAGAAGGACTTGACAGGCTCAGAAAAGTCAAAAATAGTGAGATATCTTGCAGAGGGATGCAGCAGTCTTAAAATTGCAAAGCTTCTGAAGCGTGATCATCGAACAATCAAGCGTTTCATTCAAAATAGTCAACAGGGTCACAAGAAGCGTGTGGAAAAACCAAGGCGCAAAATAACTGCCCATGAACTGAGAAAAGTCAAGCGTGCAGCTGCCAAGATGCCACTTGCCACCAGTTTGGCCATATTTCAGAGCTGCAACATCACTGGAGTGCCCAAAAGCACAAGGTGTGCAATACTCAGAGACATGGCCAAGGTAAGAAAGGCTGAAAGACGACCACCACTGAACAAGACACACAAGCTGAAACGTCAAGACTGGGCCAAGAAATATCTCAAGACTGATTTTTCTAAGGTTTTATGGACTGATGAAATGAGAGTGAGTCTTGATGGGTCAGATGGATGGGCCCGTGGCTGGATTGGTAAAGGGCAGAGAGCTCCAGTCTGACTCAGACGCCAGCAAGGTGGAGGTGGAGTACTGGTTTGGGCTGGTATCATCAAAGATGAGCTTGTGGGGCCTTTTCGGGTTGAGGATGGAGTCAAGCTCGACTCCCAGTCCTACTGCCAGTTTCTGGAAGACACCTTCTTCAAGCAGTGGTACAGGAAGAAGTCTGCATCCTTCAAGAAAAACATGATTTTCATGCAGGACAATGCTCTATCACACGCGTCCAAGTACTCCACAGCGTGGCTGGCAAGAAAGGGTATAAAAGAAGAAAAACTAATGACATGGCCTCCTTGTTCACCTGATCTGAACCCCATTGAGAACCTGTGGTCCATCATCAAATGTGAGATTTACAAGGAGGGAAAACAGTACACCTCTCTGAACAGTGTCTGGGGGGCTGTGGTTGCTGCTGCACACAATGTTGATGGTGAACAGATCAAAACACTGACAGAATCCATGGATGGCAGGCTTTTGAGTGTCCTTGCAAAGAAAGGTGGCTATATTGGTCGCTGATTTGTTTTTGTTTTGTTTTTGAATGTCAGAAATGTATATTTGTGAATGTGGAGATGTTATATTGGTTTCACTGGTAAAAATAAATCATTGAAATGGGTATATATTTGTTTTGTTAAGTTGCCTAATAATTATGCACAGTAATAGTCAACTGCACACACAGATATCCCCCTAAAATAGCTAAAACTAAAAACAAACTAAAAATTACTTCCAAAAACATTCAGCTTTGATATTAATGTGTTTTTTGGGTTCATTGAGAACATGGTTGTTGTTCAATAATAAAATTATTCCTCAAAAATACAACTTGCCTAATAATTCTGCACTCCCTGTAGTATAATGAAAAACTGACTTGATTGAAAACCCTCATAATGTGACAATAAATATTTAATATATTTATAGAATGCATAAATTCAAAGTTGAATTAGAGGCCTTGAGCTCTGTGTGACATGGTTATCTGTCAATATCTAATATTAAAATTAGGAAATGGAAGGTAAGAGGTCACTTTCACTTTGTTATGTTTTAATTGCTGTCTGTTTTTAGATGTCAGTAATTCAAGTCACTTTTATTTAGCACCAATACAGAACAACAGCGCTTTATATTGTAGTAGGGTAGCATGCTTCGAAGGACCCAACCTACCCGGTCCACGTAGGGCGGGTCCTTCGAAGGTTGGGTAGGCCAGAAGTGAGTGGCTGTGAAATTGGACAGTCTTCTAGCCTTCGTTCGAGTCCCCCCTTACTTCCGTGTTTTTCTGGTCTCTAGCACCACAGCGCGACAACTTTAAAATGGACCCAGAAATTTTGCTCTGTTTTTTTAGTACATTTTTAATTGTCAAGGAGCTAGAAAAACTTTATCGTTGTCGTTGTGCCTATCATCAGAGACAATCATATCCAGGTAAAATAATTGCCTTTAAACGCATTTAGGAATTACTTAGCTAGTTTCATGGATAATTTCAGTGACTGAATGACTGCCTGTCATTCGTACACATTTATTGTATTATATAAAACATGTAAACTAAATCTCTTCTAAATGTATAGAAGAACATTTTCTATTTCTTTTTATTTTCTATTTTTCATTTGATCCTATAACTTATTTGTGTGCATAGATGGCCTTTAAAATGTCACAAAGATGAAAACAGGGTTATCTGTGAGTTCACAAAAAAGCTTAGTTTCACACATGAAGTGTATAAAATTTAAGTCTGTTCACAGCATGTTTGTATATTTTGCTTAAGCTTTATAATAAGAGTAATGCTTTGATCTCTTCAAATAAATGAAATCATACCTTAAATCATACTAAATCATACTAAAACAGTTTATGTTGTTCTCCACCTTTTACTTAACCAGACCAGACCCTTGTACTGCAGGATTAACCTGACTGTCCCAGTCCTGGACCGTGTTTTTTAACCAGGAGTATCCCAGGCCTTTCTTGATGTATTATAAATGTTCTTGTTTTATTGTAATTGTTAATTACTTCATTCTCGTTAAATAAATCTCCATTTAAAATTGTTCAAAGTTACCGTTATGTTCATACATGTAAATAAAATGAGTTCAGTGACAATAACTGTTTGTTTTAATCAATTTATTAATGACATAAAATTTTTAAACTAATGCAACACATATAACAACGTTACAAATATGTTAAAATAAATAAATTTCTCAATACATAACTCATTTTGGAACTAATCTTTTAAGAAGTGAAAACAGTCTGTCCATCCTCTCCCTGCTCTCCTGTCCTCAGCCTCTCTTTGCTGCCTCATGTCCTCTCTGATGAGGTCTAGCAGCTCATCATCCCCGTCTCTTATCCTCTTTCTCCCTGTTGTGGATGGCTGACTCCCCTCCGCATCGCTGTCATTTTGGTCACCTACTGCTGCGCTTTGCCCTGGAGTGTCCTCAGGGAGAGAGGAAATTAGGATAGGAGGCCTAATGGAAGGCATCTGTCCTATCACCTCATCCATGAGGGCAAACCAGGGCCAAGTAGCAGCAGTGGGCTTCCCACTGACCCCCTCTCCTGAGCCTGGATACTTGCAATCCTAAAGGCAGAGGAAATCAAAAATGACAGTAGACAAATAAAAACACCACAACAACTCTTAGTAATTGTACATTTAAGAACTCGTGTTCTTAAGAATTATCTTCTTGATAACACACATACGTGCTTTGTAATTTTTTAAGTTATCCCATTTCTCTCTGGCCTGCAAGTGGGAGACTTTCCCCTGCAGGCCCATCTTCTCCAGAATTGTCCTGATCACACACAACAAATAAGAGAAGAAAGGAAACCATGGCAACTATGTTAATCCCTAAACCCAAAAGTTTTCAAAGCAGAACACAAGAGGAATACCATTTGGACATCACAGGTTCTGTACAGCATGAGGGTTAATAAAACCATACTCATAAGAATATGATGTGTAAATTGATTTATTCTTGTACCTCCATGCCTCAGTGGCTGAATTCTTCACCCCAGGGAAGAGGTGATCATTTTCTCCTCTCATTTTAATAAATTGAGCCATTTGGTCTTTGTTCCCTAAAACATATCACCAAAAGGTTAATTAGAAAAATCTAAATTACCTGTATGGAAACGGCAATACATGGAAAAACTGCGAGACCCACCATACAAGCTAGTTTACGTGCAATTTTTACGAAGATTTTTTTTAATTACAAAATAGCCATGAGCAAATGCTCAATGCTAACAACAAAACTGCTACAAAAATATAACTTTTGTACCACCAGATTTTCATATACTTACATTTAAAAGTGTATTCCTCTCCTGCATTAACTCCCGCTTCGTCCATGATTGTTATGAGAAAAATTCTCCTGTGTGACCCGCAATGAATCCTGGGATATGTTGGGCCACGAAGGATACGTCCTAAACCCATCCTTCAAATCTGGGGAAAAGTAGGATGCATTTGTTGCCACATTTGGAGGAGTCTTCAAATTTGGACTGTCTCTCGTCGCATCGCTGTCATGTAATTGCCTACAAATGCGGCCATCGAAGCATGCTACCCCTGAATTTGGACACAGCCCTCATTGTGCAACTTCCAGTACTAAAATGGCTTCCTGCATTACCCCACTCATGTGACCCTAAACATCCAACAGGAAGATATGTCTGTGAAGGTTCTCAGTCACCCAGGTCATTGTAGTCTAAGGAGCTTAGAAAGAAAAGCGTCTGGACTTTTTCAAGCTGCTTAAAGACGTTTCACCTCTTATCCGAGAAGCTTCTTCAGTTCTAGGGTCAAATGGTTGAGAGTCCCAGATTTAAACCCTGTGGGAGTATCCCCCGAGAGTGACAATGGACCCCCTAATGATCCTCTACCTAATCACATGAGCCAAGGTGTAAAAATGGGTGTGGGTCACAATCAGCCAGGGTTTCGGGTGAGCTAATTGTGAAACCTAGCCCCACCCTATCATGTGATTTCCTGAGGTCAGATGGCCCAGGATGTGAGTGGGCGTTAAGGCGTCTGGGGAGGGAACTCAAAACTGGATTATAGATGGCAGACAGTTGGTGTCGTAAACCACCGCCTCTGTTCAAAGATGGTCGCTCACAGTGGACGTAAATGGCTTCTTTCACTCGTCTTTCAAACCATCTGTCCTCTCTGTCCAAAATGTGTACATTGGCATCCTCGAAAGAGTGACCTTTATCCTTAAGATGCAGGTGGACTGCTGAGTCTTGTCCTGTGGAGGTGGCTCTTCTATGTTGTGCCATGCGCTTGTGAAGTGGCTGTTTGGTCTCTCCGATGTAGAGGTCTGGGCATTCCTCGCTGCACTGTACAGCATACACCACATTGTTAAGTTTGTGTTTGGGAGTTTTGTCTTTCGGGTGAACCAGTTTCTGTCTGAGTGTGTTGCTGGGTCTGAAGTACACTGGGATGTCGTGCTTGGAGAAAACTCTCCTGAGTTTCTCTGATACACCGGCTACATAGGGGATGACAATGTTGTTGCGTCTGTCTTTCTTATCCTCCCTCGCTGGTGTCTGATCTCCTTTTCTGTGCCTCTTTGCTGACTTTATGAACGCCCAGTTAGGATAACCGCATGTTTTAAGGGCTTCCTTTACATGTGTGTGTTCCTTCTTTTTCCCTTCAGGCTTAGAGGGAACATGTTCTGCCCGGTGGTGTAGGGTCCTAATTACTCCAAGTTTGTGTTCCAGAGGGTGATGGGAGTCAAAGAGGAGGTACTGGTCCGTGTGTGTGGGCTTCCGGTAAACTTCAATGGTGAGGTTTATATTCTCTTCAATGAGCACGGCACAGTCCAGGAGAGGCAAACGGTTATCCTTTGTGTCTTCCCTGGTGAACTTGATGTTTTTATCTACAGCGTTAATGTGCGCAGTGAAGGATTCCACTTCTTGTGTTTTGATTTTAACCCAGGTGTCATCCACATATCTGTACCAGTGGCTGGGTACTCTCCCTTTAAAAGAGCCAAGAGCCTTTCTTTCCACTTCCTCCATGTAAAGGTTGGCTACAATAGGTGACACGGGGAAGCACTGGGGGGACACTCTTGGCTCTTTGAAAGAAAGGCTTTGAAAGGCAAGATGACCCAAGTTAGCTTCCACTGTCACTAAAAAAAATCATTTTGTTTTAACTGGCGTTTGTTTTTTCTTTTAGATGTTTAATGTTCATGTAGGCTATTCTGAAATGTGAAAAAGTATTTATAGACTGTCCTACCCTCCATAGAAAAACATAAAAGAAATAAAAAAAGTAAGTAGTGGGTGAATTATTCCAATCTGGTCTGTTTTACTTGAAAGATTTAAAAAAACATACCTAATGTGACTAATGCTCGCATCGTTTAAATGTCCTGTAATAAAAGCTGATATGACTTTTATTCTGCTTTATTCAAGTTTTAAAAGGTTCGAACCTCAAAAGTTCACCATCTCATTTGGATGCAGGAACAGCATAAAGACAAACATTTTACAGGACTCACGTACAGTCGTGATTATTTGGAAACTTGTCAAGGCTCAGAGTGCTACACCAAATTTGGTTGGAGCAGGTTCTACTCTCCCCAAATGTAAACAGCATGAAAATAACTAAAAAGCAAATCATGGAGACATTATTCAAATAAATAAAGCATCGATATTAACATATGCTGAGGGCATAGGAGAAGGTTTCAAAAAGCACATTCTAAAGTTGAACTGTAAACATTTTAAGATTATAAAAACAGTAGAGGTGATAATGATTAAAATAGAACTTGAACATGAACACTATATAACAATATTTTCAGATAAAGCTGTTTTTTGTTTTCAGAGCTTATTGGCCAAGGTTAGCAAACAGTACTCATGTTAGCATGCTAACATGATTGCTAAAATATTATAATCTTAATTATTACAGCAGTTGTAGTGGATTTTTGTATGACATGTATACCTATAAATCTAACATGATGGATTTTTGTACTTATATATCGATCTGAATAACTTTCATGTGGAGTTTTAGGCATGCAGTGGTTCACACACACACACACACACACACACACACACACAGCTCAGTATGTTTGTGACTCTGAGATGGAGGTGAAATCTGTGAACCTGGGCTGTGGTTTACTGCTCTCTTCCTGTCACAAACACTGTTTGACATCTGTTCATCTGTTGGTTTTTGTTCAGGCTGCAGGGATCATTTCTCACTGTGGGGAGCAGAAACCCAACAGGAGCAGTAGTAGGTGGCTGAATGATCAGGTTTAACTTTCTTTATCTTTAACTCACAGCCGTTTTGGTTATTCACAACTGAGAAATCATCTTTCTGAGGATGACCGTAACCTGACTAAATGTCACCATTATTCTTGTTAATGTGCAGAATAATTCTGAATGTTTCATTTCCTTTCTTCTGGTACCAGTACCGATAGCTGCTGCTACACTGTTCAGTCCCTCCACAGCTGAAGGAGACACTTTCTCCAACTCTCCTGGTCAATGTTAAATCATCCTGAATCAGCTGTTCTGCTGCCATGGTAACCAGTGCTGTAGAGACACAGACAGATAGATGAAGGTTAGTGTGACAGTGTTTGTTACAGGTTGACTTTGTTGGCTCCTGATTGGCTGGAAACACTCACCTGAACACAGACAGCACAGAGCAGCAGCTGGGAGGAAAAGCATTTTGTGCAGTGGTGTTTCCTCTGGTGAACCTGGGGAGAAGTGGCGCTCTGATGCAGCTGAGGCCAAACAAGGACGAGCTGTGAGATCAGACGAGGGCCACGTGGTTTCTAACAGGTCCTCAAAGCTCCCATCAGCCCCTGCGGCCCACAGATAAGACTGCTGCTGCTGATTGACAGCTCAGCTGAAGCTGCTGTGGTTTCATCGTCTTCATTTCAATCTGACAGCAGATCCAAAAATCTGGGTCACATGATGCAGAAACACTCAAAAACATTCATGTTGCTGTGAATTTAGTAACACACACTGTTATCTGTTGTTTAACAGCTGTGATGAAAACACTGAATATACAAACTAAATATAACAAAAATATTAATAAATATAAATAAAAATTAATATGGTGGAAGAAAAATATTTAAAAGTTCATAAATTAAACAAAGTACAAAGGACTAAAAACATTTAATCACATATGACACAATTTACAGTCAATATCTTATTCTGAAACAATCACATGTGGTTCGGTTGTGTGTTTAAAATATGTGCACACTGTGGTTCTTTCCCACATCTTCTAATGTGTTTTGTTCCAAGTTGGTTTCAGACTGAAGGATTCATTAAACCCTTTTTAAGAATCATTCAAAATGATGATCATCAATGATAATATCTATAAACAGTAATAAAAACAGGGCTGTGTTTTACGTCAGCTTCAGCTTCATTTATTTGTACCCATGGTTAGATTTCATTTGCAGTAGGCAGTCATCCACCTTTACATACACATTTACACAACAGTACAAAAGTACTTTTTGATTCATGAAAGAGAAATAAGACAAATGTTGCCTTTGTATCATCTCTGATATAGAAGGTATCATTTGAAGATGTGAGTGAAGGACACAAATATGTTGATCTGGTGTTGTTCTACATTTTAGGACTAAAAGACAGAAGGAAGAAAGTGAAAGTGACTGTGCGAGGGGTTGAAGTCATGAAGTCAAGTGGAGGCCGCTGACTGCTGTTACTTTCTGCTGTACAGGTTAAACAGGGACTCACAGTCAGCCTGCTGGAACATTTGGATGAAGAGAAAAAGGAGGAAAAAGACTTTGAGGGAAAAATCCAATAAGATCAGCATGTTTTGAATGTGGGAATACAACAGTTTCCTCCACCATGACACACACTGGAGCCTCTTTTTGCTCACAGCTTCACTGTTTGTCTCAAAGTTCAGTTTGGAGGCCAAAATTGTTCCAACACATTTGTAAGTTTGCACTAATTTCACTGTGTGAGCCTTAATGGATGTAATGAAAGAATCAGTCAGTGAAATATGAAGCTGTGCTGTAAGTTTGGAGGAGAAAAGTGTCTCAGTGAGTTTAATGAGGTGAACACATGAATACAGAGCACTGACTGAGACGTACAGACTCCTTTAATGAGTCGCACACATTTTTGTGACTTCATTAAATGTCAAAGTCAAAAATGACACCTAACAACACACAACAAGCTGCGACCACATTATTGTCTGTTTGCTGTTTGTGTGCTTTGTTTCCTGTTATGATAGCAGGCATACAGCCATGTTCTCAATGTCTCAGCTATCATTGATTATTTCTGCTTTTCCTCTTCTATTAGGCACTTCAACTCAATGAATGACACACAGAAAGATTTCATGACTGTGTTCTTCAAAATAAGGAGAATATGTTATCTGCATCTGAATGACTCATGTTGCCTTGTTTCTACTTTGTTTGGATATTTCTGCTTTTTGGAAACGATTTTCTGAATCATTCAGTAGTTTTTGTAATAATAATGACATTTAGCAACACTTCAAAATGATTCTCCAACATTTGCTGTTCAGACTTGATCTGTTCTCACGTGTGTGATATCCAGAATGAAAAACTCAGCTCAGGTAATAAAATGGGAGCTGAGCAGACTGCAGGGGCTTCATGGTCTCTGCTTTGATTCCATTAAAGTTCATTTGTCAGCTCTGAGTTGAGGATTTGAGCTGTTTCTCTCACAGGTGAAGAACACAGATCCTTCCTGGAATCATTCTTTGAAGCAGAGTTCATGCTTGTAACTGTCATTGTGTTATTAAAGTGAAAAGCCACAGCTAACGGTGTGGAGGCTGCAGAGCAGAAACCCACACAGCCCGTCTGCTGCAGGAGAGCAAGTTTGGATACAGTCAGTTTGTGCTTCACTCACACGGGTTGTTGTTTATCACACAATGAAAGTAGAATCAAATTCTTCATCTTCAAATCTTTATTATTCACACTTACAAACACAACTACACTGTTATTGCTGTTTGTTGGACTTTGAATGCATTTCAATCACTTTTCTGCACAGCTGAATGATTCTGCTGTAAAAACTGAGTCAACGTTTGTGTTACTTTTGTTTCAGCTGCACATTTTCAACACTTATTTTTAGATTTCACTTTTTACAGTGAGACGTTAAATGTTCAAATATTTTTGGAACATCCATAAAAAGACAGTAATATTTTGTATTTGGAACATAACATGAATAAAATTTAATAATCCACATTTAACTCTTTCACACTTTGGTGCAGTTGAGGATGCTGTGTTGTTCTCTCTTTGTGAATTTTCACGTTTAAATGTAGTTTTTTGTGTTGTTGATGATCTGGGAGCAGACACACAAACACTCAAACAGGCTCAGATGAGGTTTTGGGGGATGACAGGAGGAGAGAATTTTCAGTGAGGTGTGTAAGACTGCAGCTCTGCTTCCTGATCTCAGCTCTGGATAGTCACGTTTTGGGGGATTCACCAAATTTGGGCAGTTTTCGAGAGATGAGAGCTGCTCCATCCAAAGTGGGATGGATGTGGTCTCTGCTAACAAGAACTGGTTTCTCCCAGAAAGTTTCCCAGTTAGCTCTGAAGCCCACATGGGTTTTTGGACACTTTGGTTCCTGCTGGTCTGATTGTGGAGGCCCAGAGAAAACTAAGAAGTCTGACATTGTTTTGGTAAAGTTACACATGACTCAATATTAATTTCAGTGACCTCCTATTAATGCAGCTTAGTGTCATTACTGCTGCTGTAACAACTCAAAGAAGAGACGCTCATGACATCGACTCCACACTGCTTTTCTGTCTGTCTGTGCTGACTGTAACAGTCAAAATTCACACATTTCACACTTGTTTTACACAGCTTTATTTTTATGAATTTCACTAATCTGACACAATAATCAGGTTAATCAAAGTTTTACTCTTCATGGAGGACAAAATGTTCAAGCTGGAAAGATGTTCAGTATCCATCTCAACTGATGGTGTCTTTTGAAATTTTTTCACAAAAGTGTTATTTTAATTTATTCACTTTTTCAGTATTTTTAAATCATAATGGTTCTACGTGAGTTCTGTGGGATTTAATGTTTAGACTTCATCTTGTATTTTTCTGCTGTGATTATACTAAACATCAACTCTGTAACAGCTCTGAGTTCAGTTTGTTTCTCTCACATACATGAACACAGATGCTTCCTGAATAACTTGAAGCAGAGTTCATGCTTGTAACTGTCGTTGTGTTATTAAAGTGAAAAGCCACAGCTAACGGTGTGGAGGCTGCAGAGCAGAAACCCACACAGCCCGTCTGCTGCAGGAGAGCAAGTTTATGATCTGTGAATGCTGCAGTCACACAGGTTATGTATCACAGAAAAAAATGAGAAACACATTCTTAAAATTCAAATCTTTATTTTTACTTCAAACAAATAACTACACTGTTACTGTATTATGGTGGGTTCTGAATACATCACAGCTGTACAAAAAATACACATAAAAAAATCTACAGTTTATACAAACACAACAAAAATGTTTATTATGTGCATATATACTGGATGGTTTAAGATGATTAAATGTGAAAAGGTCAAATGCTCTATGAAGAAAAACCAGAAGTTAATTTACATTTCTGACTGCTGACTAGAGGAAATCTGATGGTGAGAAAAGGCGAGCAGAAAACAGTCAGTCAGCATGTGTGCAGTTGGTGGACGGTCCCTTGTTTGTGAGGATCATCAGCAGAGAGAGTCCACAGCAGTACACCAGACTCTTCACTATCAGTACTGTATACAGCAGGCAGAGCAGCTTCACCTCGTGTATAGAAGGAACATAATCTGTGGGCGGATAAAGAAAAGGAGTCAAATGTTTGGAGCTGCAGTGAGAAATGTCAGTCCTCTGCTCCTCTGCTCTCTTTGACAGCATCTCCACATGAAGCTGAATCACTGCTGAACACAGTCACCAAGCCTTCATTACCTTCTTGTGTTTGGGCCTCCACTGTGCCCCCCTCGTGCTTCACCCAGCAGCTGTATTTATATGTGTTGGTCTCCTGCTGATTGATCAGTAAGATGGAGGCGCTGTGTCCCGACTCTCTGAGCTCCAGCTGCTCTCCCTCAGCAGGGGGCAGCTCCTCCGCTTCTCCGCCGTTCTTCTTCTGTCTTTTCCAGGAGAACTGGACCAGAGGAGGAAACATGGCTGAGGCCACACACAGCAGGGAGCTGTTCCCCTCCAGGTGGGCTCTGGATGCTGCTGGGTACACGCTCACCACGGGCTTCACTACCTGCTCATCTGAAGTTTGACAGCAGCAACAAGCAGCACAGACACACATTCACACAGTCAGCAGCAGCTTCCAGCACTGCACTGCATTCAGTCTGATCCTGGAAACTACATGGACTCTGATCACTAAACTACTCATCAATACAGCACAAAGTTCACTACATACACTGGATTCAGCTTCATATCAAACACAGTCATCACCTCATGTCATCATGGCTCACATGTGCAACACTCAGCATGATTTTACATGCTGAAATAAAATGTATTTGAAAGTTTTTTCACCTTTTTTCCTTGGTGTTATTTCAAAATATGACTTATCACAAATGTAAATGTATATAGAGATTTGTTTTTATACAATTTAAATTTGATTTTCCATCTTAAACAAAATTCTTGTTCCCTGAATTATGTTTTTCACACTGCACTAAACATAAAACAACATAATTCAACATGATTTAATTCCAACAATTAAATTTGCATTTTTTGTATCAGAGTTTTTAAACATGTGTTTTTATATATTTTATAATAAATACCATACTTCTTTTAGAGATTTTACAGATCTTATATTTTATTCTGCAATAATTGGAACAGCAGTACATCTATTGTTTGTTTTATTATATGTTTTTAATATGACTGAATGAATTATTACACACTTTTAAATGCAATTAAGCAGAAAATTTAATGAGAATTAAATATATTTTTTAAACAATATAAATTAATTATTAGACTTTATGTTAAAGTATGTGAAAAATGTAATTTTCTTCATATTTACTCTTTAAAGAAGTATTTACTGGTAATAATTATCAAGTTTTTCTTGTGATATTAAATTTAGTCTCAAACATCAAACAAACCTGATTCTATAATTTAATTTTTCATATGAATGTATAAAATATTTGTATAATGTGATTTTTTTTATCACATTATACAAATATTTTATACGTCCCTGATCAATATCTATGTCAGTTTTTATATTAATATAATTTCAGGAAATACTCTTTCAATGAACAAAATACATCTTTGACTGTCTACATTTTCTCTTCAGCATAGTTTATATTTTAAGTGTTTACTGCAACTTATTTTAACACCAAACATGATCTTGTGTTGAAAAAGCAGCAGATGGTGCAGAATTACTGAGATGATCAAATCCTAAATTTTTGTAACATCACTAATATTTGCAGAAACAAAGATTAACTACGTTGGTCAGTGAGATTTCAACATGTTTTCAGGGATTATTGAGCTTTTCTTCTGTAACAATGGCTGCAGATGAATTCTCCTATTTTAGTTTTTGAAAAACTAACATGTAAAGCCTGAAGCAGCAGAAACTGGCTTTTAAAATATTTTCAGTATCTACAATAAAACAACTGAAGGAAAATAAATGTTTGTTCTTACCTGTTACATACAGTTTAGTTCCAGAGCCAAAGATTCTGTCCTCCCACAGTGAGACAGACTGCTACAAAAACCTGTCTGCTGTTGAATGTGTCAGCTGAGGTGAATGAGTCCAAATGAGGAAGCAGGATCATATTTCAGCTCCATGATGTGTTTCTCTAATGTTCATATCAACATGACTGTCTCTTCTTCTCTTTTCTTTAATGCACATGGATTCTTCATTAACTGATTCGGTTGATTCTAAATTTTTGATCTAGGTCAACTTTTGAGGTCTGGACTGAAACACCTGACATGCATAAGGCAACTGGAATTTAAAGGCTTCTATTTATTCTGCTTAAAATGTAGTTATTTGTGTCAGTCAGTCAGCTTTATGTCAGCATTGTATTACTTACTGTGTCTACACTCAATTTATAAAGCATATAGTTATGACTGGATCAGGTGACCCCGATCCTCCCTTAGTTATGCTGCAGTAGGCTTAGGCTGCTGAGGAATTCCCATGATGCACTGAACATTTCCTTCTCTTCTTCCCTTACTATGTTTTATACACCACTCTGCATTTTATTTTACATTATTATTAATCTCTAGCTCTCTTCCACAGCATGTCTTTTGTCATGAATAGCACACTGCTGGTAAATACAAAAAGTGGCAACTAAAAGGTTAAGTCTGCTGTCATCTCCCTGCTCCTTCACAGAAACATACATACATACATCATTTTGTCACTGTGTGGGTGGCGTAGGTGCAAGCTTGAGTATCAGTGTCAAGTTGCCAAGCCAGTCAAACATTTGTCTGTCCAGTTAATGCCATCCAGAGTAAGAATCTGGTTAGATATGTCCTGTTGTATTTCAGGGAGCAAAGAGCAGACGATCTCATCCAACTCCGCTGTGACAATGAGCACCTGTTCACCGGTGCTAAAAACTCAGCTGCTGTGGGTTGGAGGTACAGCAACAGTATGAGGTTTTTTAATCTGTGAAGCATAAGGGAGAGTGATCTTTCTGTTCTGTGGTCCCAATCTAGTACATTTTGCTGTGGATGCCATTCAGGGAATAACATAAATGGCATGTTCTATTATATGTTGTCTGTCAGAACAATCATAGAGAAAATCTCCCCAAGTATGTACAGCGGTATTGGAAGATGTATCTCCAAATGGGATACTGCGAAGTCATCTATGTAAACCTGTTCTGTATCTGTTTTCGTCAATTGTCACTTTAGAGGAGAGGGAGTAAGTGGAAAGCCCACTGCTGCTACATGGCCCTGGTTTGTCCTCATGGATAAGATGTTAGGACAGACCAGGGCCATTATAAGGCCTCCAGGCCTAATTTCCTCCATCCAGAAGGACGCTCCAGGGCCCAGTTCAGTAGTGGGCAACCAAATTCCTGAGCAGGAAGAGCAGAAGGATGACGGCCAGCTGGAGCCACGAGTGGCGAAAAGAAAGAGATGTGGGGAGGATGAACTTATTGCTTTATTTAAAGAGGACATGAGACAGCAAAGGCAAATGGAGGAGTGAAGAGCCGAGAGGATAAATAAATGCTGTGTTAAATGCTGAGCTGAAATCTATGTACAGCATTCGAACGTGTGTGTCCTTCTTGTCCAAGTGTGTGAGGGCAAGATGGAGTGCAGTGGAGATGGCGTCATCCGTTGAGCGGTTATGGCGGTATGCAAATTGCAGTGGGTCCAGTGAGGGGGCAGCAGGGTCTTGATGTGTTTCATGACGAGCCACTCGAAGCACTTCATGATGGTGGGCGTAAGTGCAACAGGACGGTAGTCGTTGAGACAGGACACAGAAGACTTCTTGGGCACGGGGACGATGGTGGTGGCCTTGAAGCACGTGGTAACGACGGCACTGCTCAGAGAGATGTTGAAGATGTCGGTGAGAACATCTGCCAGCTGTTCAGCACATTCTCTGAGCACTCTGCCTGGGATGTTGTCAGGACCAGCAGCTTTATGTGGGTTGACTCTGCGTAGAGTTTTCCTCACCTCAGCTGTAGTGAGACACAGCACCTGGTCGTTCGGAGGAGGGGTGGACTTCCTCGCCGCCACGTCGTTCTGCCTGTCGAACCGAGCGTAGAAGTTGTTCAGCGCATCTGGGAGGGAGCCGTCACCATCACAGGCAGGTGTTGTCGTCCTGTAGTTGGTGATGGCTTGTAAGCCCTGCCACATGCGTCGTGTGTCGCCGCTGTCCTTGAAGTGGTTGTGGATTCTCTGGGCGTGTGCACGCTTCGCCTCTCTGATGGCCCGAGAAAGTTCGGCCCTAGCTCTGCTAAGAGCCACCTTATCTCCCGCTTTGAAGGCAGAGTCTCTGGTCCTCAGAAGTGCACGCACTTCCGCAGTAATCCACGGTTTCTGATTGGGTCGTGAGATGATGGTCTTGGAGACAGTGACGTCATCGGTGCATTTGTTGATGTAGCTGGACACTGATGACGTGTACTCCTCCAAGTCAGTGAAGTCACCGTAAGTTGCAGCCTCCCTAAACATGTTCCAGTCAGTGCTCTCAAAACAGTCCTGAAGAGCAGAGGTGGCTCCTGCTGGCCAGGTTTTCACCTGCTTCAGAACCGGTTTTGATTGCCTGACGAGTGGTCTGTATGCTGGAATTAGCATAACAGAAATGTGGTCTGAGTAGCCAAGGTGGGGGCGGGGCTCTGCCTGATATGCGCCGGGGATGTTTGTATAAACAAGATCCAGCGTGTTTTCCCCTCTCGTTGCAAAGTCCACATACTGATGGAATCTAGGAAGCACTGACTTGAGATTTGCATGGTTGAAATCTCCAGCAACAATGAACAGTCCATCCGGGTGTGTGTTTTGCAGTTCACTGATGTTTGTATACAGTTCCCCTAACGCTTCCTTAGCATTAGCGCTAGGTGGAATGTACACTCCGATAATGAAAACAGTGGTGAATTCCCGTGGTAAATAAAAAGGTCTGCATCTAACAGTCACAAACTCCACCAGCGATGAGCAATAGCTAGAATCTCTTCTTCCTGAGAAGACTGAGAAAGGCCCAGCTTCCACCACCGATCCTGACCACCTTCTATAGAGAAACTATTGAGAGCATCCTGAGCAGCTGTATCACTGCCTGGTTTGGGAACTGTGCCATATCGGACCGCAAGACCCTACAGCGGATAGTGGGAACAGCAGAGAAGATCATCGGAGTCTCTCTCCCCTCTATTAAGGACATCTACACCACACGCTGCATCCGCAAAGCCACCAGCATTGTGGCTGATTGGACACACCCCTCTCACACACTCTTCACACTCCTGCCATCTGGAAAAAGGTACCAAAGCATTCGGGCACACACATCCAGACTGTGCAACAGCTTCTTTCCACAAGCCATCCGTCTCCTCAACAAAAAGGGACTGGACTGATAAACACACACACACACACACACACACACACACACACACACTCTATCACTCAGCTCAACTCAACTACCTCAAAGCGCTGAGACTGGACTTACACATCAACCTGTAAATGCTCTTTTTGCACAATATTTTTATGTTTACTGTTCCTGCACCACCTACATACCAAGTATGTTTACGGTTTCCTTTGCACTACCTACCTACCAAGTATGTTTACGGTTTACTTTGCACTACCTATCCCTACCAAGTATGTTTACGGTTTCCTTTAGCACTACCTACCTAGTTAGAATAGTTAGTTTTTAGTTAGATAGTTAGTTTTTGTTAATTTATGTTGTAATTTATGGGGTCAGGGTTTAGGTCAGTCTGTCCTGTCTCTAGTTAGCTAGTTTAGTGATTTTCTGTTAATTTATGTTGTAAATTTATGTTGCACGTAGCACCTTGGCCGTGGAGGAACGCTGTTTCGCCTCACTGTGTACAAACTGTATATGGCTGAAGTGACAATAAAGCCAACTTGACTTGACTTGACTTGAAATAAAGTGCAACATAGTTGCACTTTATTTATGTTGCTGTTACAAACTTTGTTCTGTACAAACAAGATGATTGGAGTTATGTAAATAAAGACACATTCCAACCATATTTGCATGTTGCATGTTTGTCACGAACTACGCACAACAATTTCTGGGAACCTGACCTATTGAATTTTCCAAACTGCGAAAATAACGACAGTGCAACAAAAAACCCAACAGGGTTATTGGTAATGAACTGATCATTGTGGTCCAGGATTAACCTGAGTGTCCCAGTGTGCACAGGCATTGTTAAACAGGCCTGACATTTGGCTGAGCAGGGAGTCTCGGGCAGTGCTGCTGAATCTGCTGGACCAGAGAGATGAAGGAGGTGCCACAAGTGAGACCCCTGGTTTGCATTACCAGCTACTGAGTGGAGCATCTTACATGACGGTCTCCAGAAGTTGCTCAGGCATCTCTAATTTTCACTGTCCACCGCATCATCTTCTACTTGGGTTTGCATGGCTGATGAAACTGACGGCTGTCATGTCACTAAAATGTATTCAGAATGATGCAAAAACAAAATGGTGCAAACAAGCCTGTTAATAAAGATACGGCACGTAAAATTCTAGCACTTTAAAGATGCACCACTAAAGGATTCCTGCCTGTTGACGATAATCGTGGTCCAGGGGTACCTCCTCCAGGGCAAACACCTCAGCAGATAGCTGGTCCCACCAGTGAGCACCACTGACTGCCTCCAAACCAGTCTCCCCCTCATCTTGGACATCATCCTCGGGCTCTTCCTCTGGGACCTCTGCAGACATTATGCAGAATGGCACATGCTGTTATGACCTGAAACAGATGTTTTGTCTTGTAAATAACAGGTTTATTCATGATTATACACTACAGTTGGCATTATGATTCGTCGAACAACAATGACAATGTATTAGACTGACGTACATGTGGCACAAAGGTGTGGTGCACCTCCAGCACTTGAAGGAAGATGGCCTCGTCTTCATCATTCTAAAAGCACGCTCTATAATAGAGCGTGCCCTGGAATGATGTGAGTTGAAGCGCTGGGCTCCCACACCGTGGACTGGCCTCTTGTAGGGAGTGATGAGGAGGAGTGGATGTTGGAGACATGGATACCCTCGATCTGCAGGGATGAAATGTCCTGGGGGAGGGTAACGGGCCTGTCAGTACAGTGGGCTGTTGCGGAGGACCCTGGAGTCATGCACTGACCCCAGCCAGCCCGCATATGTATCGATGAAGCGGCCCTGATGGTGACAAACCGCGTGCAGGATTATGGATGGGAACAATTTCCTGTTCCTGTAGAACTAACCATCAGGGCCGCTCGGAGGCTTGATGCGGACATGGCAGCCGTCAATTGCACCAGCAGCTTTCACAAAGGCTCTGTGTCCTGCCAGCTCTGCAAACCCATAGGACATGG
Source organism: Oreochromis grahami (assembly GCA_029532605.1). NCBI lineage: Eukaryota > Metazoa > Chordata > Actinopteri > Cichliformes > Cichlidae > Oreochromis > Oreochromis grahami. The sequence goes on from JAQSNX010005666.1 coordinate 35,577, forward strand.
CATCTAGGTCTTCTGGAGTCCGAGGGAGGTGGATGGCCTGATGGAGAATGGCCACCACCTCCTCTGTGACCCTGTGAACAGTGGAACAAGGTATTGCAAACACCCTGGACACAACTCTGTAGGATGCTCCACTTGCCAGCCAGAAAAAAAATGGTAAATGGCCTGTATTTATATAGCGCTTTCTAGTCCCTAAGGACCCCAAAGCGCTTTACATATCCAGTCATTCACCCATTCACACACACATTCACACACTGGCGATGGCAAGCTACGTTGTAGCCACAGCCACCCTGGGGCGCACTGACAGAGGCGAGGCTGCCGGACACTGGCGCCACCGGGCCCTCTGACCACCACCAGTAGGCAACGGGTGAAGTGTCTTGCCCAAGGACACAACGACCGAGACTGTCCGAGCCGGGGCTCGAACCGGCAACCTTCCGATTACAAGGCGAACTCCCAACTCTTGAGCCACGATCGCCCAGTAAAGAAAAACAAGGGCCTCAATTGGGGCACCCCAACCATGTCTCCAATCCTGGCTAAGTAGATTCATCAACACTTTTTTATTTTTTATTTTTTTTGCCTGTCCCGTTTAGTTCTTTTGCCATCAGAATTATTGTCTAAAGGCGAAGAAAGATGCCCAACGGATTTACTTTACCAAATGGACCATCCCAGCCTTGCCATATTGGTCTATTTGAGTCACCTTTTATTGTTTATTTTATTTTCATTTGCTGAACATGGGACAGACTTGACTGGGGAAAAGAAAGGGAGAAAGAAAGAGGGAAAGAAAAACAGCGGGGGAAGAGGGACGGTGATAAAGGGCAAAAAACAAAAACCAACAAAATAAACAGACAAAAAATACATATATTAATCACCTGGATCACCTGTTGAGAAAGAAAGAGAAAACAAGCAAAGAAAAAGAGAGCAATATAATAAACAACATCACAATGATCTATGGGAATATAACAGTAAATACTAAATATTAAATATTATTGTGCAGCACGTAAGATCGACAGCGCACAGTGTGCTTTGAGGTAGCAGCCAAAAAGGGTGTAGTTTGTTTGTGTGAGCACCTGTGTGTACACCTGTGAGCAAGAGCGCACTTGTATTTAAAAGGTTCCTTCATGTAATGATCTGCTAGAGGGTGTGGGGAGCCACAGCCCCGTCCTCCTGGGCATGAAGCAGGCATGGAGGAGATCAAGGCTCCAGACATCCAGAGGCCCCAAGAGGAAAGGAGACCAAGGAAGACCAACAGAGGGGCAGCCGCGCCACTATCCTGGAAAGAGCTGAGGAGAGTCCCAGATGAGGGGTGGCTCAGGAGCCGCGGAGCAGAAGCCAGGGGGGGTTGCAGTGATGTGCCCGTGAGCTCCGCCGGCAGCCAGCTGTGCCTGAGTGACCAAGCCCCAGGCCGAGAGGCCGAGGGCACCCCACCCCTGAAGGAGCCTGAGCGAGTCCCAGGCTCCAGGCCCCGACAAGCAGCCACCAGGAGTGAGCCGGTGGGTACCTGGATGCCCATCCCCAGACACAAAGAACCACCAACGCACCGATGTCTGAGGGCGTCTGCCACTGGCAGGGGGAGTGGTGGGGGGAGATAGGCCTCCATACCATGGAGGGCCTGAGATGTCCCCAGAGAGGTGGCGTCTGATACCCAACCTGACATATAGACACAGACATACAGGCACACACAGATACAAATGTCCATTCCCACCCTCATGCTCTCCTATGCAATTACTCAGCACTCACCCAACGTGGAGACAGACATAAATAGACACTGTACACACAATCACACTCCCCAAGCATACTCTATACCCCAGGTCTAGGTACCCTTGCCCCTGGAGGGGGAAACTGCACCCAGACCCAGGTGGTGTTACCCTTTTCCCTGGGGTGGAAAGAAGCAGACCACCCCCAGCAGGGAGGCCCCACATTCCAGACCCCAATCGGACGGCCAACTCCTCCTCCCAGCCCTCCCACCCCAACAGGCAGCAGAAAACGGGGGTGTGTGAAGACTCCAAACCTCCCTCCGCCCGCTCATATGTAGTGTTGATGCATGTGTGTTCTAAGGTGCATTTAAAACCCAGGAGGGCATGGAGCTACCTGACAGAGAGCAGCAGGTAATCGCATAGCCCCTCCTGATAGCCCTCAATGTCTACGTGTATTTAAAATTGAGAGTTGGGCAACGACGCCAGGGGTGAGGTTGTACACCCTGATGGTCTTCTGGATGACGTGTAGTGTACCCACCCCCAAGGTCCTATATGTATGTGTTATGAGAGTGTGAGTAATGTGAATGTCTAAGTTGTGGGATAAAATTGAGGCACCGGCAGCCAGAAGGGGACAGGGGGGGGGGGGGGGGATGCCTCCCCTGCACCCTGGTGACACACTTTTAACCCAAGGCCCTGCATGTGTGGGTGATTGTGGTGGAGAGGCAAGAGGGAGGCAGCTGGAGATGGGGAGGGAAGGAAGGGAGGGGCAAGTGGCCCCGCCCTGGGGCCAGCTCCCCCGCTGACCCCAGTAGGCACCCCCATACTCTGCAACCCACCAGGGAAAGGGGGCCCAGGCCCAGTTCAGCAGCGCCGCCCGGCCCCACAGAGCCTGGGGCAGGCCACCTGACCCCACCACAGAGAAAACTGCACCCACCCCATCATCCACTTATCTTCCAGACTACACAAGACAATAGACGCCCAGGCTGAGTTCTTCCTCCACCTCTCCTATATCTCTCCCCACCTGCAGAGTCACTTCCTGGAGAGAGGAGACCTCCTGCAAGATTTAACAGCCTCCCCCACAAGTTGAAGAGCCCCCCAGGTGGCTCGATGCACCGGCAGCACCCTGCGCCAGGGCTGAGCCCCCTTGACAATCTTGACAAGACACAAATGAACAACTACAGGCCGATCTCAAATCTCCCATTTTTAAGTAAGATCATTGAAAAAGCAGTTTCTCAACAGCTCAATTACTTCTTAAAACAGAATAACTGCTATGATGCCTTCCAGTCAGGTTTTAGGCAGAACCACAGCACTGAAACCGCTCTGACCAAAGTGTTTAATGACATATGTCTGAATACAGACAGTGGAAAAATGTCAGTCTTAGTTTTACTGGATCTCAGTGCAGCATTTGATACTGTTGACCACAACATATTACTCAAACGACTGGAGAACTGGGCAGGTCTTTCAGGAACTGTACTAAACTGGTTCAAAACATACTTAGAAAACAGGAAATACTTTGTATCAATAGGTAACTTCACATCTGAGCAGACAAGTATCACATGTGGAGTTCCCCAAGGTTCCATCTTGGGACCCCTTCTGTTTAACATTTACATGCTCCCACTGGCACAGATTATAAAGAACAACAAAATAAACTATCATAGCTATGCAGATGACACAAATATATATCACAATGTCACCAGGAGACCGAGGCCCTGTACAGGCTCTTGGTAAATGCATTGAGGAAATTAATGACTGGCTGTGCCACAATTTTCTCCAGCTAAACAAAAACAAAACTGAAGTAATAGTCTTTGGAGCCAAAGAAAAACAATTACAGGTCACCAGAGAACTTCAATCTATACACCTAAAAACCACAAACCAGGCGAGAAATTTGGGTGTAGTGATGGATGCAGACCTAAACTTAGAAAAACACATTAAGACAATAACAAAATCAGCTTACTATCACCTCAAGAATATTTCAAGGATAAAAGATCTGATGTCTCAACAGGACCTGGAAAAACTAGTCCATGCATTCATCTTTAGTAGGCTTGATTACTGTAACAGCATCTTTACAGGTCTACCTAAAAAATCAGTCAGACAACTACAGCTCATTCAGAACTCTGCTGCTCGAGTCCTCACTAAGACCAAAAAAGTGGACCACATCAGTCCAGCTCTGAGGTCTTTACACTGGCTGCCTGTCCGTCAGAGGATAGACTTTAAAGTTCTGATGCTGGTCTATAAAACTCTGAATGGTTTAGGACCAAAATATATCAGTGACCTCCTGACCCAGTATGAACCTTCCACATCCCTCAGGTCATCTGGATTCGGTTTTTTATCAGTTCCCAGAGTCAGTACCAGACACGGAGAAGCTGCATTCAGCTTTTATGCTCCATATATCTGGAACAAACTCCCAGAAAGCCTCAGATCAGCTGAAACACTCAGTTTATTTAAATCCAGGTTGAAGACTCACTTATTCTCAGCTGCATTTGAATAAAGCACCAAATCAACACTTTCAAGCTTAAATTTCAAAACTTACATTTTAACTACTGATTATGTGTGCCTATGCCACACATATTACTATTCCTCGGATTTATTATTATGTGTGCCTATGCCAAGAGGAACACATATTACTATTCGTCGGATTTATTAAGTGTGCCTATGCCAAGAGGCACACTTATTACTATTCCTCGGATTTATTATTATTATTCCTCACTTTCCGCCTGATATTTTGCAGTTTTGAGACAAGCTTCATATATGTTACCTCATTTTGTGTGGTTGGATCTGGAATGGTGTGCTATGACTTTTGGTGTTTATGACTTTTATAGTTTTTTTAATATTAATATTTTAGTGAAAATTTTCCCGCGCTTATCTGCCGGACAGTTTTGACACAAGGGTTGCATATGTTAGATCATTTTGTGCGGCTGGAGCTGGACTAGTATGATATGACTTTTGGTGTTTATGACTTTTATAGTTTTTGAAATATTTAGATTTTAGTGCAAATTTGGAAAAATTCTTCTTTTGGCACCATAGAAACAGACTTCATTTGTGGTGTGTTGGCTCTCTCTAGTGGTATACCGGGAGTAGTACAGCCGAAAGGTGTGCTTGGGGGGAAACTCCATATCCCACAATTCATAGCACGCCTCTGCCAGTGAAACAATGGCGAACACCACTTGGATTCTATAATGCTTTTTTTGGTTTTTCTAGGTCACAAAATAAACTTTTAAGATATTTTCAGGCGAGAATGTAGGTGTGTAAACTTCAAATATCTGCTCGTTTTATCAAGACATCCCATATTAGCGACAATTCTCTTACGTGTTACTGATAGCCGGCTAGCTAGCTAGCGCCGCTAGCCTCTGCCAGTGAAACAATGGCGGACACCACTTGGATTCTATAATGCTTTTTTTCGTGTTTCTAGGTCACAAAATAAACTTTTAAGATATTTTCAGGTGAGAATGTAGGTGTGTAAACTTCAAATATCTGCTCGTTTTACCAAGACATCCCATATTCTCTTACGTGTTGCTGATAGCCGGCTAGCTAGCTAGCGCCGCAAGCTAGCGCTGCTAGCGACCCTTCGTGAAAAAGCACCCAGGCTTGGCTTATAGTTAAGCGGCAGAAAGTCGTGTCAACACCCGATCGCTCGCCAAGGGTCTGTGTTTAGCTGGACTTATTTTTCGTTTATATGGGCCGATGATGCTGGAAACCGAAGGCAGGAGCGTGAGGTGAACTGAATTTCAGGTAAGAAGTTATGAACTGCACTCTATTTGGGTCAGATATAAACCGAGTTTAGGTGTAATTTATTTTCGTTGACCTTTTACAATCGTACTGCCACGGGAGTTTCAGCTGTGTGCGCGCTAAGTTACTGACATTGGACTTTATTTTATTCATAAGGGTTAGTTCATAGAGTTGCCGTACAAACGGAATCGTCCCACATTCAGAGAAAATATTATGAATTATTCTGTCGTTACGAAGCCTCCCCTGTCATTCTCTCATGTGTTGAAACGTCAATCATGAAACTGATCAATGATCGGCTGTTCGCTCTTATTTATCGCGCTAAACAACAGCAGTACGTTTAAGCTTGATCAGCTGTTGTTAGAATTCTTTTGATTTTAATTTCTAGTATCAGCTGATGTTTGCTGAAGCATGAAGATGAAATCAGGAGATGTCCTTACTGAATCATCAGAGCTGAACTGGTGATGGAGAAACAGGTTTACACTTTAGGTGACATGAATGAGTTGAAGGGAAGTTATGAACTGTTTCTGAGAGACAAATAAAGACCAAGCTCCTTTTTTGTGTAGCTGACAGCTGGTAACTGTGCAGGGGCGGATCTAGCAAAGCTTTTGCCGGGGGGGCCAGCTAGGGCATTAACAGAGAAAGGTGGACACAAAGATATACTTTTCTTTCTTACTCTCATATAAAATATTTAGCTTTTATTAAATAGTTATCTGAATCTCACAACCAAAGTTTGTATAATAATACACAAGATTGGCTGTAGACCATTGTTCATAATTCAGAACACTGTGTAAAAATAACAAAAAACAAAAAGTAAATGCACAGCCGGCTGTGTGGGTAAACCAACCATGTGTGAAAAGTGGTCCATAACGTAATGCTTCAAAGCGTGTTCATGCAAACATTGTCGGGTCTGCCGTGGTACAATGGGACTTCTGCTCATGAACCTGTGTGCACAGCGTCTGCAAATCGGCGCTGTACAAAGTCACTTCATCTTTACCCAAAACTGTAAGCTGTCATATGTGAGGCGTGAGCGGTGTTTGTTTTTACCATAGTTCATGGTGGAGAATGGCTGCTCTTCTGAGTTTTGCCCTATGCAGCCGTATGAATGGCAAACTACACTGATTAGCAGCGGCATAGGCACACTTAAAATTTCTTCTGAAATTTTCGCTTTCTAGTTTTATCTACTGTTTTGTTTTTTTTGTTTTTAAATCAATTTTAAATCATGCTTTTTATTTGTTTTGTTTTTTAATGTCTCTGTAAATCTTGTGGTGGTTTAGTTGGGATCACTTAGAGTAAATAATTTATTTTTGGTAAGACCATCATTTTTATAGCGGCAACCCTTCCCATGAGTGATATGGGTAGACATTTCCATCTAGCCAGATCGCTTTCTACTTTCTTTAAAAGTGGGATATGGTTTAATTGAGTTAGATCTGCAAGCTTGAGAGAAACATTAATACCTAAATATTTTATATTTCCTGATTGCAGTGGTGTAGAGGAAGAATTATGGAAGGAGCAATTAATCGGAAGGACTGTAGATTTTGACCAATCAATTGAGTAATCTGATATTCTTGCAAAAGAGTTTATTAATGCAATTACCCCAGAGAGATTGGTTTGTGAGTTTTGGCGAAAAAGTAACACATCATCCGCATAAAGGCTGATTTTATGTTCCACGTTCTTGCATTTTATGCCCCTAATTACTGTATTCTGTCTAATTGCTGCTGCTAGTGGTTCAATAAAAATTGCAAACAGTGAAGGGGAGAGTGGGCATCCCTGTCTGGTGCCCCTCAGGAGACAGAAGCTGGGAGATATTTGGTCATTTCTTTTGACACAAGCTGTTGGGGAATTATATAATATTTTTAAAAAGTTAATGAAAGAGGTTTCAAAACCAAATTTGTGTAAAGTTGCAAATAGAAATGTCCAGTTAACTCTGTCAAACGCTTTTTCTGCATCTAAAGAAAATATTGTAGTTTCAATGTCTCCAATTCTGGCTAAGTAGATTCATCAACACTTTCAGAGACTCCCTGCTCAGGTGAAAATCAGGCCTGGTGTCCTCATTATTGAAAAATCTGTCCAGGACTGGGACACTCAGGTTAATCCTGCAGTACAGGGGTCCTGCCTGGTGAAGGTGAATAATAATAATAATGGATTGCATTTATATAGCACTTTTCTAGGCACCCAAAGCGCTTTACAATTCCACTATTCATTCACTCTCACATTCACACACTGGTGGAGGTGAGCTACAGTTTTAGCCACAGCTGCCCTGGGGCAGGCTGACAGAAGCGAGGCTGCCATATCGCGCCATTGGCCCCCCAAGCCAGCACCAGTAGGCGGTAGGGTAAAGTGTCTTGCCCAAGGACACAGCGACCAGGACAGAGGGAGCAGGGGGATCAAACCGGCAACCTTCCGGTTACAGATAAAATGACAGACATTGTTTTATTCTTTTCATTATTCTGCATGTTGCTGTTCTTCTTTTCAAAGACAATGGACACTTTACTTGTCAAAACATTATTTGGGTTTTTTTGTAATTGCACTTCAGTAGAATGTACTAAGATGTACTGGTTCAGTGTACAGGCTACAGGACCATACACTCCTATATTAAAATCACGTCTACAGTGGTAAATATCAGCGTTTTACAACAAATCACTTGTCTGTGGTGCGCATGACGCAGATAGCTCTACTGAATGTAAGGTCGCTGGTGAACAAGACTTTTGTCTTAAATGACTTTTTCCTGACTTTTGTTCCTGACGGAGACTTGGATTCGCCCTGGTTCAATTCAATTCAATTTTATTTATATAGCGCCAAATCACAACAAAAGTCGCCTCAAGGCGCTTCATAGGTACAGAGAAAAACCCAACAATCATATGACCCCCTGTGAGCAAGCACTTTGGCGACAGTGGGAAGGAAAAACTCTCTTTTAACAGGAAGAAACCTCCGGCAGAACCAGGCTCAGGGAGGGGCGGGGCCATCTGCTGTGATTGGTTGGGGTGGGAGAATGAGAACAGGATAAAGACATGCTGTGGAAGAGAGACAGAGATTAATAACAACAATGTGACCAGTCGCAGAATCCGAATAAGAATACACTTCCACCTTCAATTCTTCCATCCATTAAGAACTACATTCATAACAGAATTTCTTTTCTGACATTCTGTATAACACATCCACCCCAATGTACACTTAAAGAAGTTCACACTGTTCATGCTCACTTGGCTATTCTCGCATCACCCTTTGTTCATGTTCAATCACCTTCACTATCTATTCTATATAACAACCGCCATATTATAATATTGCAAGCCATCTCAAACAACAGTGTCTTTAATTCTAATGTACATTTCAGCATCTGTTGTCCTCAGCAGTTGTTAAGCTTTATATGGGAATGCTTTACAAAAATTCAGAGATGAACTTACTGGACTTTCCTGGACATGAAATGCTGGTTTGAAAGCACGTAGCGAGGCTCCAAATGCTCCACCAGACTGCCGACAGGTCTCACACACCACAGCCGCTCTATCACATGATGCATACTGCTCTGACGTGCTATGGTCATGAGCTGGGTTATGTCATGTCACAACTTTTTGTGAAGTGCTGTATCTCAATTCAGGGTCTGCAGCATTGGAGGACGCGGCCTTCGCGGTCTATGTGGGCCGTGCCCTCGAAAACCGAGAAGGCCGGAAGTGCGAGACTTGTGAAGTTGGACGGTCTAGCCTCTGCCGCACTGCTCAGGTTGCCTAGCAACCATGATACTAACTGTTAGAAACCTTTCATACAGCATTTATTTGATCACCTACTTGTTTTTACATTAGCTTTGTTTAATTATATAAGTATCTGAGGCTGAGACCACAGGACTGTAAAAACATGATTGTTGGGCTTCATTTCTGTACTGAACAGTAATTTTAAGATTAGTTAGTAAATAACAATTAGCTAATGTTGTTCATGAGACTAAAATCATCTCACTTTGGTAATGTAAATATAATATGGCCAATATTAAAGTTATTATATTAATGATTATTAGTTATTACAGCAGTGAACATGAACTCTGTGTCAAATACTGAGCTTCAGTAAAGATTCAAGTTGCAGTTATTTATATTTCCTATCACCTTAAAATGTACGAGCTGTGATAACTGTTTCTGATAGAATGAAGATCAGACTGATATATGAAATATTCCTTTATTGGGTGAGAAAATCAGACCATGTCATAACTGCTTTAATCATACAGAATAGATATCAGAGCCTTAAACAGGCTGACTTCTGCTAAATGGGTCAAACTGGGCAGAAAGTCTACAAACACATAACATCCTTATAGAATATGATGTAACACTATAGATCAACTTACCTCAGAATATATAAAGCATATAAACAATTACAGCAATATGATGCAACAAACACAGCAGTGCTACTAATCCAAAATACTCAAAGCTTCATAGAACTGAAACAAACATTTATTTTTAGCTCCATCCTGCTGCTGATACATACTTTAGGTTTCTGAATATTAAACTTGTTGCTGCCTTTCATAGTGTGTAACTTTCTCCCACCTTTCTGAGTACTTTCTCCCACACTGAAAACACTGGGATGATCAAATTATCTGAACATTACCTAATGTTGGGAACGAAGTATTATTTTTTGTCATTTTTGTTATTTTCATTTATTATTTTATTTTTATTAATTCTATTTTTATTATTTTGTTATTTCTGTTATTACTGTCATTACTGTTGCATCATAAACATATAGCAAGCATATGTATACAAGAGGTATTGATATTGCATTCAAATGTTCAAATATATTGGTATCATATTAGTCTTTATTACAGGTTCAGTAAAGAACCACTTTAAACTGTTGAGTTGAATCTATAACCCGAAATGCTTTTGAATTTATAATCTTAAATGTTTGTATGCAGACTGCATGGTGAAAGAAAAGGCCCCACGTAGAGTAACTCCGAAATTAGACAGGAAGTTATAGGCTTTTGAAGTTACAGGCTTTGCAAAAGTGAAACCAAAACCAGAGTCTGAGTTTGTATAATGAGTTTATACATTTTACATAGAAGTTAAGATCATCACAACACAGGATGGCCTCAGCCTTGTTGCCGGGGTTGGGGTCAACTAAGGTGCAGAGAGCAGATGCACACTCTGTGCACGCACAGACGGACATACACACACATACACACACACGCTGTTAGGGTGTAGGTGAAAGTTGACTGATGAAGCAGTAGATGCACGATGCGAGAGCTGAGCTGGCTTACGGGAAACCACCGGGGGAGAAGATGGAAGCCAGTGTACTTTTAATTGTGCCTTAAGTTGTCAAATAGAACATTTGTGGTTTTGAAGCTGATGTATGTGATGACGCAATGAGGGGGCGTCACTAAATATACTCTGATGCATATAAAACTGTATTTTGATGTTAGGAGGATGAGATTGTGGGGCCGTCTGCTTACGGAGTCCGCTCATTCTCCCACGCGTGTCATTTCATTAAAATCATCGTCTTTACCCTTTGGACCAGTGTGGTTACTTGCATTCCTCCTGTGTTTCCTTCCCTATATTTTTGAACCTTAACACTAATAAGACTGATTCAGGACAGACAATTAGTTATGTTAAACTTTCCTAGCAGTCCTTCACAAACAGGGAACAGTCTGTCTATTCTCTCCATCTGTCAGCTGCTGCTGGCTCTTCCTCCTCCTCTTCCTCACACACTGCTGAGTTTGTCCTGGTGGATCATCAGGGGTGCAAAAGCCTCACAGATGATGTGCAGCAGTGGGTCCCTCAGTCTGTCCTCACTCTGGACACTTGCAGTCGTCACACATGGAAATCAAATGTGTGATAAGCTGCAGGATTCAAACACAAGTGTAACTTATAAATACATGTTCATACTTTTATTCCACAATCAGAGAAAGAAAAACAGAGAGAGAGTGCAGGACAGACAGACAGGTGACAGTCTCAGGTGTACACACTGCTACAAAACAGCACAAGAGAAGGAGGATTTAGTGTTTGTGTTATTACAAGTGCTAAACAAGAAGAGTTCCAGATGGTCCAGTGGACACATGTGTGACTCCTGTGATTAAAGCATCTTTCTTTCAGCTTAACGAGTGAACCGTCAGCTCGTTCAAACACACGTTAAAGTCCGTTTGGCTCCACACCACCGAACAGAGGCAGCAATATAACATAGCTAACATTAACAGTGCAGTGAATCCTGCTTGTGCCGTCATATTCAGGACTGCAAACCGAGCAGCATCACTGACTTTCAGCTTGTTGTGTTTGTGGATATATGACTGACTTTAATTATCCATAAAATCATCACATTCTCTGGAAGATTAAGGTCGACTATTGAAAGGCGTATATTTTAAAGTAAAGGCTTTAAAACCAAGTTAACGCTGAAAGTACAAACATCACTAATGTGACATAACTTTGCCGACATGTGGCCAACAGTCATGTTTTAATGTTCTTTGTTATCGAACATTTGCACATAAATAAGTGACATAATATTCAGTACTTACTTTTAAGATTTTATTCTTTGGCCGCCTTTGGGCTTTTGGATGCATTTGAGGGCCGCAGCCTTTGAATTGGGACAGCCTTCGTCGAGTCGCTGTGGCGTAATCGGCCTTATGCAGCCTTTAAGGCTGCAGACCCTGAATTGGGATACAGCCAGTGTGTATATAGTGTGTTTTCCTGTGATCCTTGTCGGTCTGTCTGCTTGTCTTCCCCTATGGTTCCTCTATGGTACTTCTCTGTGCTCCAGTGCTCCATGTCTTCTTCTCTTGCTCTCACTTCTTCTTCTTCTTCTCTTGCTCTCACTTCTTCTCTTGCTCTCGGCGAAGGCGGTCGCACTTTTTTTCCTCCTCTCCTCCTCTCCCTTAGCTTCCCTGCTTAGCCTCTTATGTCCTTGTCTAGTCTCGTGTTTTTTGTATTACTTTTCCCTGGAACACTCTCTCACAGTCTGTTCTCTAAAACCTAAAAGAGGAATTATGGATTTGATCAACTGGTCCCTGAATGCAATTGACACCCTTTCTCAACGAGAAGTCTGGGCTCGGGTGAGCCTGACTGCTGAAGATATCTACCTATTCGGAACCATGATAACAGGGTTCTTGCTGATCGGAGCTGGCTTGGCCCTGGCTTATCGAAGAATTAAGGAAGCGGAACCGGCTGTTCAAACCCCCACAAGGCTGCCCGCTGGGACTGAAACGATGGGACGAGGCGTGAGTTTCTCAAAATGGGCTCATTGAGTGCAGCACGGATAAGATCTTGGAGAACCACATGGCTGCCGTGAATACTCAGAACAAGACCTCTGAGTGCAAACTGATTACATCTGGAGGGGCTCGCTCAGAATAACACCTCTGAGCGCAAATTGGATCACATCTTGGAGAAGCGCACTGCGGTCGTGAGTTCTCAGAATCGGCTCTTTGAGCACAAGAGTGACAACATCACTGAGCGTAAGTCTGATAACATCATGGAGAAGCTCGCGTCTCTCCAACGGGAGATTGAGAGACCAGTGTGTTAGAACAGCTTTGAAATTCATATGAGCTGTTCGCACTAAAGTAAAAACCACCATCACTTCATGCGGATACCCCCTTCGACGCCAGCTGCGGTCTCAAGGCTGGAGCTGAACAAAACACCCCGATAACGACTGTGTTTAGACTGTTCTTCCCATTCTATGCAAGGCCACCTGGGTTGGCTGGAAGACTGTTTACTTAGCCTGGCAGGGCGAAGGACACTGTCTCAGCTGAACTCTGGACACGCACACACACACACACACACGCACACAGACATATATACACATGCAGACATACACTCATCCCCCCTCAAAACACCTTCGACGCTTATTCCCTTCCGATGCTGACGGTGGATCAAGGAGACCAGCACATAGGCTGCAGGCCCGGATGTACTGTCTACATCGGCTGTCTCTCACCCTTTACCCACCCCTGTTGCTTGTCATGTGTTTCTTTGGTGTATTAGAGTTTTTTTCATGTGCTATGTGCAGAGGTGTTTTTTTTCTGTTCTCAAACTGATCTCCCTGTTGGAGCTCAGTCTGGGGGGAGTTATTTTTTCTCCTTATCTTTCCTCATGTGGTGCATTTTCCATTGTTATACCTCTCTGACCTGTCTTCCCCATGTGATGTTTGTGTAATGTATGTATAGTCGGAAGGGTAAGACGGCACTGGCATGGCTGGCAGCCTTAACCCAATTTCCCTCGGGATGAATAAAGTATGATCAATCAATCAATCAATGTCCTGTGTTCCCAGTCTCAGGTTTATGTTTCATGTCTCGAGTTTCTAGTCTCTGGGTTTTGTTCCTGCTCCACTGTAAATAAAGCAACTCAAAGTAAGTCCTTTGTCAGTGCCTGCTCTTGGGTCCATACTCTCTCTTCTCGTGACAGTAATGTTCTCTCAGATACATCACACAGAGAAGAAACAACACAATTTTCTCAGATAAAAGTCAAATGACATAAAATAAAGATTTTCTGTATTTTTGTTGAATATAGTGCTGTCCACTATAGCTGAAGCTGCTTATGTTGTGGTTGCTAGGCAACAGAAACTGCAAATTGTAGGCTAGACCATCCTGTTTAACAGCCTTCCACTTCTGGTCTTCGCTGTCTTTGAAGGACCCAGCTTACGCAGACCGGGTAGGCCTGGTCCTTCGAAGGATGCAGCCCCTGAATTTGGACACAGCTTTAGTTTGACCCCAGTCCCATCTGCTAACATGGAGGAGGCAGGGTTTATCAGCTATATTGCTGAGACACCAGCAATAGAGCGGGCGATAGAGTGCTCGTTTGGCTTCATTTTTGGGGAGTTATTAGGTCGTCCATGTTTTCTACAGTCATTGGTTTGAATGTAATTGGAGCTGAATCACCTTGGAGCCAGTGGAAGAGGGGTCATAATTTCCTAGCAAATAAGCACTGTTTTAAACTGTACTTGTTTACAATCTGGAAAATAAAGTTTGCTGAATTAACTATTGTTTGCTGTGTAACCACAGAAACACAACTGTCACTGGATTTTAATATTGAAGACATCTTAAAAACGGAGGATTCAAAGACATGTTCTGATTATAAACAGACGTCATAACAAGGACCATCATTCCTAATAAAATAGACAAATAGTTTGCCTAGTCAACTGAGTAAACTTCATTTTCCAAAATGTGAATAAATGTAAAACATGCTCATGTTGCTGCCAGATGGTCACACAGTAAAACACAGCTGTTCCCATCTGGTTGCAAAGCCCCACCCGCTGTTGATTCAGGCTCCACTGTAATAGTTCAAATGGTAATATTACAGGTTCTCTGAACAGGCAGTCTGTGGAGTGGAGAGGAAGATGTGAAAGGAGAGCCTGTCACAACACAACGTGACAACAGTGAGTGGCTCATCTGTCTGATCTGCACTAGTGCAGAAAATCTCAGGACATCAGTGGACAAATGGACAAAAACTACAGTTTAAAAACAACAAAGTCAAGTTAGTAGAGTGACCATCACAAATCTGATCTCAGTCCAATAAAAATTTATGGAGAGAAGCAAAATTCAACAAAGAGTCCTAAAAACCTGATTCAGTTCCAGCATTTCTGTAAGGATGACTGGAACAAATCCCAGAAACTTCCTGTGATTAAATGATTCAATTTGAGGAAATGAAGTTATGTGAGTTCAAACTACTCACCTTAGCTGGAATTTATTTTTACATGAAATCATTTTTTCTCCTGGTAAATCTGTGTTTAGTCCAGTCAGACTCTGATTCTCCTTCAGCAGCGATGCTGGAAATGAAATTAAGCTGCCAAAGCTGCTCAAATGTGATTGGTTAAATGTACTGAAAGGTGTTAAACAACAAGTGCTGCTGGAAGAGTTTTCATGAAGAGAACATTAACACTGTGAATGAGGGATGGACTTTGATTCAGTTTGACACAATCTGTTTTTCTTTCACTTTGAATAAATGTTTTTGTGGGACTGAGGATACATTTGTTTACATTTGGAATACAATACAATACAACTTTATTTGTATAGCACGTTTAAAAGACCAGCGGTACACCAAAGTGCTTTACAATAAAAACAGGAACCAATAAGACAATAAATAAAAGACTATTAACAAAGTACCACATATGTCATCAGGTTAAGGGCACTAATTATACAGCAATAGAAGGGAATATAAGAACAAAGTTACTAAGAACAGATATAGCTAAAAGATAAAATACATAAATAAGAAATTGAACCAATAAAACAGGGACGCTAACTAGATGGAAAAGCTATGTTGAATAAATGAGTTTTTAAACGGGATTTAAAAGATAAAACGGAGTCTGACGCACGGATAGCGATAGGAAGGTTGTTCCACAGATTCGGTGCAACCAGGGCAAAAGCACGGTCACCCCTAGATTTAAGTCTAGATCTAGGCTGAGCCAAGAGTAATTGGGCTGAAGACCTGAGGGCTCGCCCAGGGACATATAGACTAAGAAGATCGACAAGATAACGAGGGGCTAAATTATTTATAATTTTAAAGGTGAGCAACAATATTTTAAATTCAATGCGATATTTTATGGGTAACCAATGCAAGTCAATAAGAACAGGGGTGATAGAGGCATGCTTTCTAGTGCCAGTCAGGAGGTGAGCCGCAGGATTCTGGACAAGCTGAAGTCTGTGAAGGAGAGCGGAGTGAAGACCAAAGTAGAGAGAATTACAGTAATCCAATCTAGAAGTTACAAAAGCATGAATGGAAGTTTGATGTCATCTGTTCCTCTTGTTTCTATCTTAAAAAATGATGAAAAATCTGTTCAAAACAGAAATAAATAGAATTGAATTTCTGACAGCAGTAAATAAAAATCGTCCCTGAGCTCAGTATGTTTGTGACTCTGAGATGGAGGTGAAATCTGTGAACCTGGGCTGTGGTTTACTGCTCTCTTCCTGTCACAAACACTGTTTGACATCTGTTCATCTGTTGGTTTTTGATCAGGCTGCAGGGATCATTTCTCACTGTGGGGAGCAGACTTCCAACATGTGCAGTAGTAGGTGGCTGAATGATCGTGTTTAACTTTCTCTAACTTTAGATTACAACCATTATGTTTGTTGCCAGCTGAGAAATCTCGTTTCTGAGGATGGCCATAATCTGAATAAATGCCACAATCTTTTGTATTAATGCGCAGAATAATTTTGAATGTTTCTATTTTCTGGTACCAACGTATATAACTATCACTACACTGTTCAGTCCCTCCACAGCTGAAGGAGACACTTTCTCCAACTCTCCTGGTCAATGTTAAATCGTCCTGAATCAGCTGTTCTGCTGCCATGGTAACCAGTGCTGTAGAGACACAGACAGATAGATGAAGGTTAGTGTGACAGTGTTTGTTACAGGTTGACTTTGTTGGCTCCTGATTGGCTGGAAACACTCACCTGAACACAGACAGCACAGAGCAGCAGCTGGGAGGAAAAGCATTTTGTGCAGTGGTGTTTCCTCTGGTGAACCTGGGGAGAAGTGGCGCTCTGATGCAGCTGAGGCCAAACAAGGACGAGCTGTGAGATCAGACGAGGGCCACGTGGTTTCTAACAGGTCCTCAAAGCTCCCATCAGCCCCTGCGGCCCACAGATAAGACTGCTGCTGCTGATTGACAGCTCAGCTGAAGCTGCTGTGTGGTTTCATCGTCTTCATTTCAATCTGACAGCAGATCCAAAAATCTGGGTCACATGATGCAGAAACTCTGGTGACTTTGTAAAAACCAAGCTAGCAAAGATTCTGCCGGAAACACAGTTGACTGCAGCTTTTTGTCACTTCCACATGCAGCCTCCTGCTCTCCTCCACTTTCCAGGTGAAGTGAAATTCATCTCCAACCAGCCTCTGGATCTCTTTGGACTTCCTGTGACTCACCACAGGATGGCGCTCCTTCTCTTTGCTTCTTCATTTCAAACGTGCTGTGAAGAAAAGGCCTTTAGTCAGACATAGTTCAGTTGTGTTTTTAAAATATATGCACACTGTGGTTCTTTCCCACATCTTCTAATGTGTCAGGTTAGGGTTAGGTTCTTTTTTAAATGAGTTTTAGTCAGTATAAACTCAAAGTACATTTTCTTAAATTTATTAAGCAATTACAGGTTTGAGTTAAAAATGACGCTCTCTCTCTTTCTCTGATCAGCAGACCAAAAGGACAAAGAACACCACACCCAGGCAGGAAACACTTTTATTGTGAGTCATTAAAAAACATAATGTTAACATGATCAGTCAAAAGTTGGTAGAAGGTCCTTAGTTCCTCTTGTATGGCTCTTTTCTGATGTCTGAATCATCTTACGCCCAATATGAAGTTCTTACTTTACCATAGCAACCATCTCTTGTCCTCTGGTCAGGCCTGTAGAGGCAGCAAGAGAGCGACAGAAAGTTTTCCCTAGCACCAAGATGTATGGTGTTTTCTGGTTAGCAGAGTGAGCCTTAAATTTCTCTACTTTTTAGTGCAGGGAGACCGTCCCCCTCAAATTCCTCAGACGACTTCTTTCTGTCTCTTCTAGTGTCAGTGTGTATGATTCCACTTTCAACATGATATTCTTCAACACATTTTTAAACACTAGATACTAGATTCCACATTTTTGTGGAGCAAAAGATAGGATATTAATGTGTGATATTGCATAAAACATTAATGTGTGATTAAAAAATGAGGTAGATTGTGAAATGTAAAGTAATGGGGTATAAAAACATTAAAGAAAAAAAATATTAGCACACCCCTGCGACCCTGATAATGATAAAAGAAAGAGAATGGATGGATGGAACTAACTTCAAAGTAAAAGACAAAACATATAAGACAAATGTGTGAGGAAGGTGAGCAGAAACAGCTGCCCCCAGTTCAGATTAAAACATCCTGTTTGTGCTGCTTCTCTTTTAATCTTTCGAATATGCAGCTTGCTGCACTCTACATGGACTTCTTCACCTTTCTGCACTCCTTCCTGGCTGAAGAGTTAGAAAATATATTTACTTCTATAATTAAATAAATATCTACTATATTACCAGAATCCATTTACCGTGCGTCTTGTAAACCTTCCCTTCTACGCTCACTGCTATGTTTTCATCACAAATCACCAATGACACTCATCTCCACCTGCTCCACCCTGCATACTCTCTGTATTTCTCTTTTTCTCTCTCTGGTGTTTTTGACTCCAGGTATTTAAACTCCTGTTTAAACTGGTGTCTCCAGTTTTTTCACTTATCATCATCTTAGATTCAGTGTGCAATATTTTCCAAATCCAGTGCTCCAAATTTGTTTTAGTGCCTCGATACGGGCCAGCACCAACAACCAAAAAACACGTTCTGCTGTTCTCTGACAAAATAGCTCCAAAACTAATAATCAATATGTTTCTATGAAGAATATCAATGATTAACAGTGTGATACAGGGTTAAATTCTTCTTTCTCTATGCAAATTCTCACAACTGATGTTCTCTCATGCTTTCAATGTCAGGAGGACAAAACCTTCTCCAATATTAAGCACTCCATTCAATTTACTCTAAATAAGTAAACTAATTTTTCCCATTTACATTTTGATATGATGAACAAATAAAGATGAATGTAATAGAATTGAATTTCTGACAGCAGTAAATAAAAATCTCCCTGAGCTCAGTATGTTTGTGACTCTGAGATGGAGGTGAAATCTGTGAACCTGGGCTGTGGTTTACTGCTCTCTTCCTGTCACAAACACTGTTTGACATCTGTTCATCTGTTGGTTTTTGTTCAGGCTGCAGGGATCATTTCTCACTGTGGGGAGCAGACTTATAACAGGAGCAGTAGTAGGTGGCTGAATGATCAAGTTTAACTTTCTTAATCTCTGGTTCCCATCCTTTGCCTTTATTCACAGCTGAGAAATCATCTCTCTGAGCATGACCGTAATTTTTATCTATGCTACCACTATGCTTATTAATATCAAGAATCACTCTGAATGTTTTTTTTTTCTTTTTTCTGGTACCACCATAAATAGCTGCTGCTACACTGTTCAGTCCCTCCACAGCTGAAGGAGACACTTTCTCCAACTCTCCTGGTCAATGTTAAATCGTCCTGAATCAGCTGTTCTGCTGCCATGGTAACCAGTGCTGTAGAGACACAGACAGATAGATGAAGGTTAGTGTGACAGTGTTTGTTACAGGTTGACTTTGTTGGCTCCTGATTGGCTGGAAACACTCACCTGAACACAGACAGCACAGAGCAGCAGCTGGGAGGAAAAGCATTTTGTGCAGTGGTGTTTCCTCTGGTGAACCTGGGGAGAAGTGGCGCTCTGATGCAGCTGAGGCCAAACAAGGACGAGCTGTGAGATCAGACGAGGGCCACGTGGTTTCTAACAGGTCCTCAAAGCTCCCATCAGCCCCTGCGGCCCACAGATAAGACTGCTGCTGCTGATTGACAGCTCAGCTGAAGCTGCTGTGGTTTCATCGTCTTCATTTCAATCTGACAGCAGATCCAAAAATCTGGGTCACATGATGCAGAAACACTCAAACACATTCATGTTCCCACAAACACATTCAGGTTGCTGTGAATTTAGTAACACACACTGTTATCTGTTGTTTAACAGCTGTGATGAAAACACTGAGTATACAAATGGAATTTAACTGAACTATAAACAAATATAAAAATATCAAAAATGAATATCTTGTACAAGATTATTTAACAGCTCATACAGTTTAAACAAAGTACTTTATAAAATCTTATATAACATTTAGAGTGAAAAACTCTGTTTTAAACAAACACATGTGGTTCGGTTGTGTGTTTAAAATATGCGCACACTGTGGTTCTTTCCCACATCTTCTAATGTGTTTTGTTCCAAGTTGGTTTCAGACTGAAGGATTCATTAAACCCTTTTTAAGAATCATTCAAAATGATGATCATCAATGATAATATCTATAAACAGTAATAAAAACAGGGCTGTGTTTTACGTCAGCTTCAGCTTCATTTATTTGTACCCATGGTTAGATTTCATTTGCAGTAGGCAGTCATCCACCTTTACATACACATTTACACAACAGTACAAAAGTACTTTTTGATTCATGAAAGAGAAATAAGACAAATGTTGCCTTTGTATCATCTCTGATATAGAAGGTATCATTTGAAGATGTGAGTGAAGGACACAAATATGTTGATCTGGTGTTGTTCTACATTTTAGGACTAAAAGACAGAAGGAAGAAAGTGAAAGTGACTGTGCGAGGGGTTGAAGTCATGAAGTCAAGTGGAGGCCGCTGACTGCTGTTACTTTCTGCTGTACAGGTTAAACAGGGACTCACAGTCAGCCTGCTGGAACATTTGGATGAAGAGAAAAAGGAGGAAAAAGACTTTGAGGGAAAAATCCAATAAGATCAGCATGTTTTGAATGTGGGAATACAACAGTTTCCTCCACCATGACACACACTGGAGCCTCTTTTTGCTCACAGCTTCACTGTTTGTCTCAAAGTTCAGTTTGGAGGCCAAAATTGTTCCAACACATTTGTAAGTTTGCACTAATTTCACTGTGTGAGCCTTAATGGATGTAATGAAAGAATCAGTCAGTGAAATATGAAGCTGTGCTGTAAGTTTGGAGGAGAAAAGTGTCTCAGTGAGTTTAATGAGGTGAACACATGAATACAGAGCACTGACTGAGACGTACAGACTCCTTTAATGAGTCGCACACATTTTTGTGACTTCATTAAATGTCAAAGTCAAAAATGACACCTAACAACACACAACAAGCTGCGACCACATTATTGTCTGTTTGCTGTTTGTGTGCTTTGTTTCCTGTTATGATAGCAGGCATACAGCCATGTTCTCAATGTCTCAGCTATCATTGATTATTTCTGCTTTTCCTCTTCTATTAGGCACTTCAACTCAATGAATGACACACAGAAAGATTTCATGACTGTGTTCTTCAAAATAAGGAGAATATGTTATCTGCATCTGAATGACTCATGTTGCCTTGTTTCTACTTTGTTTGGATATTTCTGCTTTTTGGAAACGATTTTCTGAATCATTCAGTAGTTTTTGTAATAATAATGACATTTAGCAACACTTCAAAATGATTCTCCAACATTTGCTGTTCAGACTTGATCTGTTCTTACGTGTGTGATATCCAGAATGAAAAACTCAGCTCAGGTAATAAAATGGGAGCTGAGCAGACTGCAGGGGCTTCATGGTCTCTGCTTTGATTCCATTAAAGTTCATTTGTCAGCTCTGAGTTGAGGATTTGAGCTGTTTCTCTCACAGGTGAACTTAAAATGACACAGAGGAGTTTCTGTAAAAATCAGGTGTTAGTGTTGTTAATATCTGTCAGGACAGTTCGAGGAGCATCATCATTAAAAATGTTGTTGTTGGGTCTGTTCCCACAAACCCCGCTAATTCTAGAGACTTATTCATCATGAATGAAAACAAGACAGTCAGCGATCGATCGATTACTTGCGCAAGGGAGGCCTCATCTATGTCCAGCATGGAAATGACCCCAAATCCGGCCTCCTCTCGCTGCCTTTTATTGAGAGACAGTTCACACAAAACACAGCAAAGCAACGCCCACATGGTTCTAAGGCATTGTATGTATATGTGTGAACTTCTGTATATAAGTAAGAGTGTGTGTGTGTGTGTGTGTGTGTGTGTGTGTGTGTGTGTGTGTGTGTGTGTGTGTGTGTGTGTGTGTGTGTGTGTGTGTGTGTGTGTGTGTGTGTGTGTGTGTGTGTGTGTGTGTGTGTGACCTCCTGCTGACCAAAGGGTCGTAAAAGCAGGAAGCTTACAACACAAGAAACAGATCTTTCAGGATGTATCTGCAATAAACCTCCCCCAACACAAAGTGGTTAGAGGTGCTCAGGATCAAAGGAATAGCTTTGATAATACTGCTTGAACTAAGACTGTACAAATTTAAGAAACACAATGGCAACATTCAACAATTAGACCTAACAGTTGTCACTGTCACATCAACTCAAACTTATTTTGTATCAGTGTAGCAGTCTATTTAGAAAAAAACAACATTTATTGTTGTTTTTTCAGAAAGTCAAGAGCACTCGTATACAATACTAACACATGAAGAGAGAAATTCATTTTTAGTGATATTCCTGTTTCCTGTTTCCTACTCATCATGGCCTGTTGTGAGCGAAAAATTAACATTGTTCTCAGACGCACAAACATCAGAATCAATGTCAAACATTAGAAGCAAAGTCTAAACACAGTTCTGGCAAACAATGATCAGCAGAGAGAGTCCACAGCAGTGCACCAGACTCTTCACCTGTTGAAGGTCATTTTGTAGCCCCTCTTCCTCCTGGTGTCAAGGGGCAGATACCAGTCTTGCTGTTGGGTTAATTACCATCCAGCTCTCATAGAGTAACTGAGATTGTGCTGGGAGACCCTGGAAACCTTCTGGACATTGAACATATTGATGCGCCATCCTGGAGTTGGATTACCTGAGAAGAAATGTTAGAGGACTCCATCTGTTAAACCATTCCTGTTTTGAGGCTTCTGTCATTGTTGCCCATTTAGTGCACCTGTGCACCAAAGCAGTTAAAACTGATAAACAACCTCCTACTTAACGGACCAGGTCAGTACCCATAGCTGGACTGGCCATCGGGCATACCGGGCAAATGCCCGGTATGCCCGATGGTGATTTTTCGTTTTTATGGGCCGATGGGTTTTTTTTTCTTCTCCCCCCCGTAATGGTATAAACACTGAAAGGTGGTGGATTGGCCAGATGAAGGGAGATGTGTAAAAATAACTCAATTGTTTGGTGGTGGCTGTTGCGGAGCTTCCACAGATTCAGTAACATTAGCAAGTGGTGGAGGCCAGCAGATGCAACACGCTGGCAGGTGGATGATGGAAAGGCAGGAGGAGCAGAGACCCGAGGCGGTGAACTGAACTTCAGGTAAGAAGTTATGACCTGCAGTCTATCTGGGTCAGATATAAACCAAGTTTAGGTGGAGTTTATTTTCGTTATGCTGACTTTTTACAGTCAGTTACAATAACTCGTACTGCGTACTAGCTAGCATGACGTTTATATACTGCTGGGCGGGTGCTATGATTTTATTGATGTTGAACTTGTTTTATCTTATTCATAAGGTTAGTTAGTAGAGTTGCCAACCGTCCCGTAAAAAACGGAATCGTGTCGTATTCAGAGAAAATATTGTGCGTTTCGTATTGAGGTGAAAAGGAACACAGTTTGTCCCGGACTTCAGCTACAATGAAAAAGACACAAAGCTGAAGCTGCACAGCTGCCTCTTCTTCTCTCATTCTCTCCCCCTCCATTAACAGGGAAAGGGGGGCACAAAGAAATACTTTTCTTTCTTATTCTCATTTAAAATGTCTAGCTTTTATTAAATAATTATCTGAATCTTACAACAAACGTTTTCATCTGATGTAAAATGTATAGAAATCCATTTTTGTACATAGTAATTTTTTTTCAGAGTCCCATCATAATTTCTTCAGAAGTAGCTAAGTACTGTATATGATGCCACTATTTTCCCACCTTTTCTAGATACTGTACCAGTACTGTGTGTAAAATGCCATCAAAAAGTCAATTAAGTTTTATTCTTTCTCACCTGTCTTTCTGTCTCCTTTCACTTTTTAAAGGTTGCCATGTTAGAAAAAATATTTTGCCCTGCCATGCTGTTTATTGATGTGGTAAATGAATGGTTTATGAAAATACATCTAGATCTGTCATCAGTAATCAGTAATGATCATGTCTCACCTCTAGTCTTCTCTGTCTTAATTTCAGGTTTTCACCATGTGTTGTAGATAGTTCAGGAGGTTAACTCCACCAAGCAGTCTACTTTCGGGTACTGTTTAGAATACCAGAATAGGGAGGATGGTGTAGGTTTAAGTTTATTAGATTGATACATATATACCAACAAGACAGTGTACATCACTGTGACAACAGCGTTTGTTTTCATTCAAAGGCTTTATGGTTTTTCCTATAATACCTGGTGGGCCGGTCTCTAGTCAAAATGCCTGGGCCCATTTTTTGTCCCAGTCCAGCCCTGTCAGTACCCAGAGGTTGTAAATAAGTTGATGCTCTACTTTGACTCAAAAGTGTTAGGAGTATAAATTTATTTCCCTGCATCATTTTATACACATTTCTCCCAAATTCACTCGGACATGTTTGTATCTTTGAAACTTTGTGATCTGCTGAGAATGACTGAGAATCTTCACAGACATTTTGTGATCTGCTCTCACATTTTAAATAAAGTTCTGCTTTGAATGATGAATTTGTAAAAACCAAGCCAGCAAAGATTCTGCTGGAAAGTCGACTGCAGCTTTGTGTCACTTCCACATGCAGCCTCCTGCTCTCCTCCACTTCCAGGCGAAGTGAAATTCATCTCCAACCAGCCGTCTGGATCTCTTTGGACTTCCTGTGACTCACCACAGGATGGCGCTCTTCCTCCTTGATTCTTCATTTTAAACTTTATGCTGTGCAGAAAAGGCCTTTAGTCTTATCTGTGGGCTGCAGGGATTAATAGGGGTTCATGGTCTCTCCTTTGAGTCCATTAAAGTTCATTTGTCAGCTCTGAGTTGAGGATTTGAGCTGTTTCTCTCACAGGTGAAGAACACAGATCCTTCCTGGAATCATTCTTTAAGCAGAGTTCATGCTTGTAACTGTCATTGTGTTATTAAAGTGAAAAGCCACAGCTAACGGTGTGGAGGCTGCAGAGCAGAAACCCACACAGCCCGTCTGCTGCAGGAGAGCAAGTTTGGATACAGTCAGTTTGTGCTTCACTCACACGGGTTGTTGTTTATCACACAATGAAAGTAGAATCAAATTCTTCATCTTCAAATCTTTATTATTCACACTTACAAACACAACTACACTGTTTGACATTTGAAAATCAACCAAAATAAAAACAAATCAAACAGAAAACTTGTGATAAAAATATACCTGATGATTTTTGTTACTACAATAAAAGTCACAATAAGTAAAAAAGAATTCTAACTCAGAGTAACAATACATGTAAAGATGTATTTATTTCAGATGATCTTCTAACTATTGAATAAAAAGCCAAAATAAGCACAACACATCATAACTAACATTTGTGATACTGATCAAAGTGATGAATGAGATGAAACGTTGCGAGCATTCGCTGGCCACAGAGTGCGGATCCAGTTTGCTCCGCCTCCATTACGGATAATTAGGCATGGAAGTAGCGACGTTTTAGTTTTGTGAAAAGAAGGGAAATGAGTGTTGTTACATTATCATTCAGTTTGAGAGTTACAACAGAAAGTTATATATTTATTCTTTTCACGTGGTATCGGATGGGATTATTTTAAAAAATTTAGGGCATTTTGCCTGATAATTATTGTTATATTCCCGTCACTTCATACAACCGTATAAAGACTTCATAAACCTCCAAAGTTTCAGGAGTAGTTAGTCATTATAAGAAGTGTTTGTGAACTAAAAATCAAGAATGTGGGACACTGTTTGTCCATGATTTGGAGAGGCCATGCAGGGGAAACAAATTCTGTCGGGGACACGTACCCCAGCACAACACATGGCCAAACAGCTCCGTGGTTCAAAACAAAAAACATCGAAAAACACATTTTTTCATACTTGTGTTAAGTTTTGTATAGAAATTAAATGTGATAGAATCAGCCTACACACTGAAGCCGCGTTTGCATTTATTTGCACTTCTTTCCACTCTGGATGTCTATTTATGTTAAGCTTTAAGTATTAAAGGGTCCATTCTACAACCATTTGTGCTGCACTTGTGTTTTTAGAACCAAAAACTTTTTGAAATCTGCACAAAATTGCATTTTAAATAATGTAACCCAGTTCCTAAAATCATCTCAAACAAAGAGAAGAAAAAGTAAAACATTTAATGTTCATTGTTTCTGTTCTTACTGTCACTAATGAAAGTGAAACGAGATCAATATATTTATTTAAACAAAAAAGGGACACAGATTTATGTATTTGTTCTGGTGAAGCAAGGGTTAAGTTTTCTCAGAGGGTTGATGAGCTCTGATGAGAGCCTATTGTTTTACTCCACTCCTCACATGTCAGCCAATCGGTGAAGCTCTAGGCCGCTCTTGTCCCTCCTTAGTGCCAGCCCCCAAGTTTGCAGTCTCTTGCTTCTACAGCCGAACAGAGCAGGCAGACTAAAACTTTGCTATCGAGGGCAGAGCGAAACCGGAAGGTTTACTGAGCTGTGGCTTCATGTAAACGCTGAGCATACACTCGACGGCGGTCAGGTTTTATATGGGACGAATCCAAAGACCAGGTCAGCGATTCCAGAACCCAGAGTGTTCCAGGGTTCAC
>JAQSNX010005667.1:0-30443 GCA_029532605.1 Oreochromis grahami
CCGCCAGGGCCTCCGCTCCTGGCCGCCGCCCGACACACATTGCACCCGACCCCTATGGCGCCTCCTGCGGGTGGTGGGCCTGCGGGAGGATGGGCCCATGTCTCCTCTTCGGGCTGTGCCCGGCCGGGCCCCATGGACTAAGGCCCGGCCACCAGACGCTCGCCTCGGGCACCCTCCCCGGGCCTGGCTCCAGGGCGGGGCTCCGGTAACCCTATCCCGGGCAGGGTAAACTGTTCCCTCGATGTTCTTTTCATACGGGTCTTCTGAATCGCTCTTTGTCTGGTCCCTCACCCAGGACCAATTTGCCATGGGAGACCCTACCAGGGGGCAAAAGCCCCCAGACAACATAGCCCCTGGGATCCCTGTGACACACAAACCCCTCCACCACGATAAGGTAGCGATTCACGGAGAGGTGTCCTTTAAGAGTCACATAAAAGCCATGACCCAGGATTTCACAGCAGAACATTGCACTGTGTTATTCATGAAACCTACCTTTCTTTAGTAGCTTAAGATATTTGCTGACGTTTCTCACACTGTCTGTAGTGGAATAATCGCTTTTCATGCACCAGGAACTTATAAATTCAATTTGTTATACCTCATAGGTTCACCTAAGGATCACCTTTTTTTTCTTAAGCATAATCATTCTAAACCATAATTATATATTGCTTAGGAGCCTTAAAGCAGTCTTTATATTCTTAGAACTGTACTGTCTGCCTCTAGAAGGCACCCCTGGTTATATCAGACCAAATGTGGCCTCGGCGACAAAAGCCCTGCATGAATTTAATTCACCAAGGCTGTGTTTTACTGTTCACATACCATTTAAAAGATTTTTTTTCATCTTTTAAAGCAAAACTTTTTTGCTTTAAAACTATTTGCTTAAGATTTCAATACGCATTCCTGTCTGTATCTTAATACAGATTGTGATATAACCAGAAGCTGAGAAGGTTGTCTCATCACTTCAAAATTAAGGGACTGCTTTGATGCTAGTAATCTTTTCATGTAACAGACGCTAAAATACATTTCATGAAGGATCTAGTGGGTGGCTAACTCTGGATGAAGTGCTCCAAAAAAAAAAAAAAAAAAAAAACCTTTAGCACTGTTTCTTCAGCAGACTGTGCAGTTATGTAATCATCATATGGTCCATCAAGAGTTTTGACCAGAAACACATAATAAGCATCCTGAATGTGCTCATCAGAAATGCACATAACCAGACCTAATTAGTGGATTGATCCAGGCTAAGAATGAGCTGTATTGACCAACCAACAGTGACCTTGTGACAGAACTCCACCATCTGTTAACATGGGTCATAGAGACATGCTCCCTGCTGAATTCTATTGATCTAGCTGTGTAAATACTGCCACAGTTTGCTGCTTAACACACCACAGATGTTTTCCAGGAAATCTCCCAATACACTCTCTGCCTGTTTGAATTAATTTTTCTTATCCTAACTTGAGCTTCTCCAAAGTCCACAGGCTGAAGTCATGCTTAGGTAGAGGCTTGTAGACTTTAGTATTTTCTTTGACTGACTTTTACAGTCCGTGTTACAATGGCCGTTCATGCTTGTGTGCAACTACACAGGCACGCCATCGTCCTCTGTCAAAGCCTGATCACTATAACAAATTTATGCACCTGGCCTGCTGTATTCGCCCTGTGAACTCACAGTAAGCCCATCGTCATCCTGGCTGGTGACAGCACCTTCAGCTGTTTCTGTTGGCTAACTTGCTGCCTGTACTGTTATAACTACTAGTACCTCTTCGCATGACCCCAGACACCAAAACTTTACATTTGTATCTACAAACACCTCGGGCTCCACTTTCATTAATAGTTTTGCAGCAATTTTCATGCATAGCTATGACCACAACTGTACTTTTCTTTAGTTTTGCTGCTTAATTTGAAAGTGCAGTAGTGATTATTGTATCATTATTGTGCACATGGATGAATCCATCATAGAGGAGGAGCTTTATTCAATAACAAAATATTGCAACAGCTAGCCTCATAACAAAGAAAGCGCATTTATTACACCAAAGGCTGGTGTAACTGATAATGTGCTATTTGCTAAGACAGAAGAAGAGAGGACGTCCTCCTCAGCCAACTGGGAAGAAAACATACAGTACTCACATCCCGTGCCGGTCCAGTGATTAGTTCTAAATTTGTTCTTCAATTTTTATGTTTTTTTTCTTTTTTTTGTTTGTTCAGTTGTAGTAATGTGCTGTGTTAGTCAGCCTAGGTACTAATGAAGGACTAATGAAAAGAATGGATTTGGATATTTGTTACAAAGTGGCTGTCCTCTGATTGAATCTGAGCGCCACCCCACTGTTAATAGGATGTATGTATGTTACTGGAAATATGATCCTTTTTTTTTAAGTCCATGGTGTTTTGTACATACCTACAGTATGTCATCGTGTCAACATCTCTGATTACTGTAACAATACTGTGCACATAAATGTTTACCATAAAGAATTACACTATACTGTTAACACAAACAACACATGATAACAAGTATCCTCATAATTAATCAAGAAATTTGCTCATTTTTCTGTTCTGAAATGTCATCTTTACACAAGTGTAATTTTTATCAAATAGACTGAAGGATTTCTGTGTAAGAGCTATTTAAAGGATCAGTTTATACGAAAGTTGACTATTTTTAAAGAACCTCTTGTGAGATCTCTCACTTAAACTGGACCCAGCATGTCAACCCTGACATACAAAATACTGTTGCTGTTGGTCTGCTGCTTTTACACCACAAGTTGACAGTGAAGCGCATAGGGGCCCTTCTTTTTCTACACCAGCTGACAGCTGACACCTTTCACTAAACTAACAGAATGCATCAAAAATATTAAGGCACCTCAACACATGATTTATGTACAGTAGTAGCCCTAGTAATACAGTATTAGGTTGTTTAAAGACAATTTTATCACAAGTCATTTTTCCAGCAGAACCTTAAATTTTGATTTCAGCTTAATAAGCAATAAGTGAGGAGCTATGGCTGTTCATTCTATTGATATTTTTGTATGTTTTTCTGTCATTTTGACGTGGATGTCCTGGGAAGCTAAACAAAGGTCTATTACTTGTTATTTTTACCCTTATCATAGACAGAGCAAAAGGTTCTCGTCTTTGTTCTCCTCTGCACTTTGTTAGCTAACAGGCTAAATATATTACAGGTTAGAAATTGACAGAAATTGACAGAAGAAAGCAAGTGCAAATCAAAAATGTTGCAAAAGAAATGCAGAATGTTTGCAAGTTAAAGTATGGAAATAAGCATGAATGGGGTGTCTTGACAGCTCATTGAGGTACGTGGTGCGTCTCCTCCTTGTGACCTTTGTTGCATGTCATCCTTTCCCTCTATGCTGTCTCTTCTGTCACTCCCTGCTGTCGCCGTCCAGCAGAGCAGAAATGCCACCAAAATAATCTTAAAAAAAACAACAACCCAGAATTAACCATGGCAAATCAGTGAAGTGTTTCAAAAACTCCCAATACCACTCTTTGTATTGAGCTATTTTTCCTTCGTGCACAGATGCTGGTCGATACATCTGTGACAACTGGAAGCGGCTGTCGTGTGCAGCATTCCTCTGTAAATTGTTCAAATTAGAAAGGCCAATATCTGATTTCCAGTTAGAGGCACTCATGTGAAGTTGTGGCATATTAATTGAGTGCATGCATGTCAGTAAGACGACTTTGAGCGGGTGCACAGAGTACCATTAGATGGAGAGTTGTGGAGGCCCTGTAGTCAGACAGCAGGATGTGAGCTGCATTGAGTGGAATTGCTACACGACTTTAATGATCAATCCACTGGGTAGATGATGACTGCCACATCAGATCGCACAGAAGCGCTTTTAGCATTATTGATGATGGGGGACTTTTCAGTTCAGAGCTTTAAAGCTGCACTACTTTAATAATATAAAACTATAAAGCATCAAATCTAATGTGTTGCTTGTAATTAGAAATCCACTGGGAATCCAACTCTGCTGTTTCCCTTTACTTCATAGAGCCATTTAGCCTAGCTTGGATCATTAACAGGGTTTTACAATGAACACAGTTACAAACACTAGCCCTCATTCTAAATTATTGTCACACCTAATTGTTTAAATTGATCTTTTGCACAAAACCTATTAGTTTTGGACTACCTTACATAGTCTAAGGAGCTTGGAAAGAAAAGTATCTGGTCTTCAAGTTTCCTTGAAGATATTTCACCTCTCATCCGAGAAGCTTCTTCAGTTCTAAGAGTAATTGGTGGAGAATTCCACCTATTGCTTACGACACCAAATGTCCGTCTGTAATCCAGTTTTGATATCCCTTCCCAGACGCCTTAAAGCCCTCTCACATCCTGTGCCATTTGATCTCAGTAAAAATCACATGATTAGGGGACTTGGCTTCACCCAAAACCTTGACTGATTGTGACCTACACCCATTTTCACACCTTGGCCTGTGTGATTAGGCAGAGGATCAATAGGGGGTCCATGACCCTCTTGGGGGATACTCCCATAGGTCTTAAAATCGGGGACTTTCTACCAGTTGCTCTTAGAACTGAAGAGGCTTCTCGGATGAGAGGTGAAACATCCTTAAAGAAACTTCAGTCCAGATTCTTTTCTTTCCAAGCTCCTCGACTATGATGACCTTGATGACAGAACCTTTACAGACAGACTAAATTACATAGGACTCAACTTTAGCCACATGCTAAAGAAGCAATATTTTAGAATCCAGATGTTACCTTGCAGAATCTCCCACTTTTCACTTATATAGTTTTGTTATGAGATTTTATAGGGTATGTCAGATGGATGAGCATTCTATATAAAGAGGTAGATATGAACCTGATCTGTTCCTAGTCTTCAACATGTTGTTGACCTGATAAATGTTGAGAGTTAACAGATATCTGTTCAAAACTCTGAGGGTCTTAAAGGAAGGAAGAAAATCTTTTTTTATTGAACCAGAAGTTAAGGACTGAAGAGGCAACCAAAGGATACTACAATGCCACTTGGGGGTGGGGTTGCAGCCCAGGAAATATTACATTAACCAGTGCACAAGTCCTCTATTGCAAAGGCACACAGGTTCGTTGTTGACAAAGGCAGAGGCATGGCATTTCAATTTCAATAATTTCATTTAAACCTGAAAATATGGAGCTCCACCAAAGAACACAACAAATTAAGTGGTAGGACTAAAAATACCACAAGACATTTTCATTAAAAACACTTTATTAGCAGACATTGCTTATAAACAAAATTCATGCCACTGTGTTGCTCTAATTAAAATTGCAGTTCCACAAAATAATTAATACAGTTAAAGATGAGCCACTTGCGAGGTAGCCTACAACCTCTTCACTAAAACAAAAGTAAAATAAAACTAACACAAGTAGCACAACTCAGTAGAAAATATAAAAACAACAGTATGTATAACACCTTTAATCCAGTTAAAAGTACCATAAGGCACACCCATGCTGGGTACCAACAAAGTGCAGCAGAGCAGAGGCGCATACAAACAGCACAAAACAAGATTAAAACAAAAGTTAAAAACAACAAGGCAGCAGCAGGGTAGACCCATAACAAGAAAGAAGAGCACTTATCTGGGGTCCACCTTCCTGTAAACCAAACTGCACAACCCATACGGGGATCCTACTCACCACACTGTACAGTTACATAGCCAAACAATCGGCAGGGGAAATGAATCAGATCTACAATGCTAAGTTCACGCTGTGATCATAACTACCATATATGACAGGAATGAGTACCAAATGCCAGGAGTCAGTGAATAAGCCACAGCTGCTCCTTATAACCAACCTCTGATTAGTGAGCTAGGGGACGGGGAAAAGGTCCATGCTGCATTCACAGACACCATGCAGGAATGGAACATCTTCTAACCAAACCCACTGCATATATATTGTCTTAATCTTTTCTTGTCCTTTGTTCTCTTGAACTCTGGATTTAAACTTCTCTTACATTTTAACTTCAACTTCCTGGGTCCTGCTTTTGGGTCTGCAAAATAAACACTCCACATTCTACACAGCTTAATATGAAAGCATGACATGGACACAAAGTTCAGCCGCAAAGTTCAGCTATTACGAGGAGTTTTAATTCCAGGTTTTTGGGCTTCATGGATAATGGGCTACTTCTTTCACCCTTGAAAGGAACAGGTCAATCCAGATTCAGGTTAATTGGGTTGTCTTATCTAATCTGAGTCACGCAGAGTATGCGGTCAAATTTTTGGGAGACTGTGTGATGTCCAGATCCTTGCTGTACACAGTCGGCCTTTCACTGCTGCATCCAGTCAGCATCATGCCGCTGCTGCAGCAAGCCACCTCCTCACCCCCACTTCAGACAGCCAGCTCCTCACTGCTCTGTCAGGTAAAGTGAGACACGGGTTCATTAGTTGTCACTACCAGAACCAGAGCTGGAGTTACTGCCCAGACTTTTAGCCTCAAGTTTGCCTTCAGAGATCCTGTTGTCTGGGCAGTCAGAGGTCCTGCTGCCTGGTGGGGTGTTTTCCCTTCCATGCCAGGCCCAGCTTCATCGCTGTGCTGCCATGGGCAGAAGATGCCCAGTTGGTTGCCTCTGTTCCACAAATTCCCTTTCCAAGAAGAATTGGAGCTCTTGACTTCATTGTTCCCCACGACACGTCAGTCCTGCTGCTCTGCTTACACCCCACGATGCCAATCCCCAGCCAGAGCCTGCATGTCCACCGATATCTGCTGATGCTGGGCCCTGGTACTCCCTGTACCAGTGCTGCTCCTCTAGTGAGGTCTAAAGCAATGTGGGAAGACTTAATTCTTTGTTTACAGGATTGCTGATACTAGGTATTATTTCTCCTTTCATTGATCTCTGCTTAAATACCAACCTCTGTTGCTTTTGACTACTTCAGTAGTCTTAATCATTAATGAATTAAGTAGTTAACCATCTTAACCAGAAACCAGAAACCAAGATGTCAACAAGATGTTTTCTAGACATTCATGTTTTATTTTGCCTGTTAAAGATTGTTTTTAACACAGTGGGAATACAGTAAGTGTGGTGTCTATTATCAATAGAAATCTACAGTCTGGGCATGTTCCTGCTTATTTTAAAGTGGACACGACACCCAGCATGTAATAAGGCTATTTTACACCTTGGAGCCTTAATCTAAAAAAGAGTTAACAGCACCTGTTATGCTATATGAAATATGTTTTTTGAGCATGTTTAGCTTTGTACTTGATGTTTAGCGTACAGAGCATTATGTCACAGAGTTGGTTCGCTGCTTCTAATATGTTAGCTAACGAGTGAACTAATATGGATACTAAAACTAGAAAAGACTCTAAAGGGTCACTTCTGGAATCAATCGCAGATATCGAAATTAATCTGTTTTAGTACATTTAATTAATATATTTTAAAAAAAAATTCATCCTCAGAGACAAGGAGAATTAAATATTTCATTTAGTTCCTAAAACTGGTGTGTCATGCCATTTCAGCACATTGACTTTGCTTTAATTCCCATTAGTACAGGCTAACAAACTATATTTGCTCTGTCCCCTCCCTTTAACTAGGTGACAAATGCATATATACGTTTGGAAAATGACACGTCTAACTCAACAGTGAATAGCACAGTATAAAAAGCTGTTTAACAGAGGCGCTGTTTAACAGACCATACAACTGCTCAATCTCCCTCCTGTTCCCCTATTTCAATGTGAGCTGTCACATTTTGATGGCTGAACTTGGGTTTGGAACAAATTATGTGTGGGAGTCCAATAGAAAATATGCTGGCTGCTGCTTGACAATGTCTAATGAAAATGGATGCCACGATAGTGTGAATGGAACCAGGCACCTGACAGTCTATTGTCTCCTTCCATCAGTGCAATTCACAACACTCAGCTCAATCTGGTCACACATCTCCCCTGATGGAAATGAAGATGTCCTGTCTAATGCTAGGCCAAAATACTGTGGACAGATGGAAGACATATTGCTTTAGCCTAGATTCCACTGCTCCATAATGAAGGCATGGCATGTTGACAGATAAGGGTTGGAGAAAAACAGGAAAGAGTGGTGTATCATTGTTTAGTAGCCAGACTTTAAAGAACACATAGGACCATGCCAAAATACTCCAGTGCGTGTGCGTACGTGTGTGTATGGTTGTGCTTACATATAACTCCCTGTGAGTGTATCAGGGAAAAGTATGAATGGGCTCTCCTGACTGTCCCTGCCGCAGAGCCATGGGTCAATACAATACATGCTCACCAGGATATGAGGACCCTGGCAGGCAGGTCATGTCACTGGCTGTAAAAATAGCAGCTGGCAATCCAATAGCTCTGATTTATGAAGCATGTCAGTACTGAGATTGTAACAATGCACTAGCTGGGAGATGATTGGTAGTCTCTCAGTTGGGCAATAAGCACAGCCTTCCTGGAAGATTGACACTTTACAGAGCAGCACAAAGCCATCATCTCAGCTGTAAAAGGAGTACAGTGAGTAACAGCTTATTTTTCTTTTCTGGGATTATTCTTTTGTCATCTGTTGGGAAATGGGACTTTGAACACAACTTACCACATTTTCTGAACACAGCAATGAAAACAGTTACTGTAACCAGATCCTTAAAGCAGCATCTATTGGCCAATATCTGAGAAGGAAAAAGAAAGCACTGACTAAAGATTACCTGTTTAAACTTCTCACAGGTATTTGTGGTAATATTCATTTTCTCACAATATGAAATTCCCACTTTACCTCCAACTATTCCTGACAAAAGGCTGGAATTCCATGGGATTTTTATTATGCATAACAATAATTTCATTTCATTTTTTAGAGATTTAACCTTGAAGGATAGCTTGACAGAGCAGAGCAGTGTGTCATGACTTGTGACATGAATCATCTTTAATTTGCAAATTCTGAACCCATTTTTATAACCAAGGTGATTTTTTCTCTCCACAATTAGTTAATATAACAAAATACTATCAATTCCAATTTAGATCGATATTGTGCAACTGTGACTCACTGTTCATGAAATCTTCTCATGTAAAATACAGTTTCATTTAGTTTTAAGATGTTGATCATACTATGAATTGAGACACAGCTTTTTCTAATTTCCAGGGAAGCATTAGCTCATTTTCCTGGGAGATGTTTCACATTCTGTCAGGACTGGGATGCACTCTTACCAATGGGAACTGGGAAAGTGCTGAGTAGTACAATTGTCATTAATGAAAAATGGAAACACAGAGGAGAAGGAAAAATGTGGGATGTGTTTGCGGGTGGTGGTGGTGGGGTGCCACTGTTTTTAGACACAGTAAAAAAGAGGGGTTCATGTTGTGTTTTAGGAGTGTTTCTGTCTCAAGTCACCAAACATCAATGTGTCCTCTTATCAGGGGTTGCCTTCATACCCCTTTTATCAAACCACCCCAGCCCTCTATCCCTTCCATCCCAAGCTGGACACATCAAAGACAGAGAGGGTGAACAGCTGAGTGGGGACTGGTAGTACCACCCGATTCTGACCAGCACTCAGGGGTAATGTCTGTGAAGGTTCTCAGTCATCCAGGTCATCGTAGTCAAAGGAGTTTGCAAAGAAAAGCGTCTGGACTTCTTTGAGTTGCTTGAAGACGTTTCACCTCTCATCCGAGAAGCTTCTTCAGTTCTAAGGTCAAATGGCCGAGAGTCCCAGATTTAAACCCAGTGGGAGTATCCCCCCAAGGAGGGACAAAGGACCCCCTGGTGATCCTCTAATCACATGCGACAAGGTGTGAAAGCGGGTGTGGTACCTAATCAGCCAGGGTTTCGGGTGAGCTCATTGTGAAACCTGGCCCCACCCTATCATGTGATTTCCTGAGGTCAGATGGCCCAGGATGTGAGTGGGTGTTAAGGCGTCTGGGGAGGGAACTCAAAACTGGATTATAGATGGCAGACGGTTGGTGTCGTAAACCACCGCCTCTGTTCAAAGATGGTCGCTCACAGTGGACATAGATGGCCTCTTTCACTCCTCTTTCAAACCATCTGTCCTCTCTGTCAGAAACTTATCCTGGATCCAGATGAAACCATGGTGTCCTTTGATGTAGTCTCTCTCTTCACTTGCATACCCACCACGGAGGCAGTGGAGACTGTCAGAAAATGACTACAAGAAGACAGCTCCTTGGAAGACAGGACCAACTTCACACCCGATCAGATCTGCACACTGTTAGACCTCTGCCTTACCACAACATACTTCAAATACAACGAAGGCTTCTACAGACAAAAACATGGCTGTGCCATGGGCTCCCCTGTGTCACCTATTGTAGCCAACCTTTACATGGAGGAAGTGGAAAGAAAGGCTCTTGGCTCTTTTAAAGGGAGAGTACCCAGCCACTGGTACAGATATGTAGACGACAAGAAGTGGAATCCTTCACTGTGCACATTAACGCCGTGGATAAAAACATCAAGTTCACCAGGGAAGACACTAAGGATAACTGTTTGCCTTTCCTGGACTGCGCTGTGCACATTGAAGAGAATGGCAACCTCAACATTGAAGTTTACTGGAAGCCCACACACACGGACCAGTACCTCCTCTTTGACTCCCATCACCCTCTGGAACACAAACTTGGAGTAATTAGGACCCTACACCACCGGGCAGAACATGTTCCCTCTAAGCCTGAAGGGAAAAAGAAGGAACACACACATGTAAAGGAAGCACTGAAAACATGTGGTTATCCTAACTGGGCGTTCATAAAGTCAGCAAAGAGGCACAGAAAAGAAGATCAGACACCAGCGAGGGAGGATAAGAAAGACAGACGCAACAACATTGTCATCCCCTATGTAGCCGGTGTATCAGAGAAACTCAGGAGAGTTTTCTCCAAGCACGACATCCCAGTGTACTTCAGACCCAGCAACACACTTAGACACAAACTGGTTCACCCGAAAGACAAAACTCCAAAACACAGACTGAACAACGTGGTGTATGCTGTACAGTGCAGTGAGGAATGGACCTCTACATTGGAGAGACCAAACAGCCACTTCACAAGCGCATGGCACAACATAGAAGAGCCACCTCCACAGGACAAGACTCAGCAGTCCACCTGCATCTTAAGGATAAAGGTCACTCTTTCGAGGATGCCAATATTCACATATTGGACAGAGAGGACAGATGGTTTGAAAGAGGAGTGAAAGAGGCCATCTATGTCCACTGTGAGCGACCATCTTTGAACAGAGGCGGTGGTTTACGACACCAACTGTCTGCCATCTATAATCCAGTTTTGAGTTCCCTCCCCAGACGCCTTAACGCCCACTCATATCCTGGGCCATCTGACCTCAGGAAATCACATGATAGGGTGGGGCCAGGTTTCACAATGAGCTCACCCGACACCCTGGCTGATTAGGTACCACACCCACTTTCACACCTTGTCGCATGTGATTAGAGGATCACCAGGGGGTCCTTTGTCCCTCTTTGGGGCATACTCCCACTGGGTTTAAATCTGGGACTCTCGGCCATTTGACCTTAGAACTGAAGAAGCTTCTCGGATGAGAGGTGAAACGTCTTCAAGCAACTCAAAGAAGTCCAGACGCTTTTCTTTGCAAACTCCTTTGACTCAGGGGTAATGGAGCATTTTTTATAGTGTATTTTTAGTGAGGCTATGAGAAAACATTGAAGTACATTTGATGATTAAAAGAATGAAATGAAGGAACACAACAAAGCTGTACAGATGAGTAAAGCATTAATTTTTCACAATTTATGACAGAACTTCCAAAAGCAGTTCCAGGATCTGATAAAACAAAAAAAACAAAGGACTCTGTCTATAAAGTTACATGAAAAGTTACGTGTTACTGTTATCTTTGTATCCTAATCAAGGGGTTAAAACCTTACCAATTACATTTGCACGAAACTTTGTTTTCATATTATTGTTGTGCTGGAACAAAATGACCTTTTACTTTCTTGCATCACAAAAGTGAATATTAGTCATTTGTAATTTAGTTCTAACAGCAGTAATAAATCTAACACTTGCCTTTGATTAATGGTCGGATTTACAGTTTAGAAATTAAAAAGCATGCCCATGGTTATTTTTGCAGTTTGCTCTATTTTGCATGTGTACTTGTAAGAGTTTTGCTGTCCTAGTAAATTTACTAGAGCAAACATGTGGAGTGGCTGTACTCAGGTCATCTACTAATTATTGGAGGGTTGGTGGTTCGATCCCTGGCTGCTGCAGTCTCCATGCCAAATATCCTTGGGCAAGATACTAACCCCAAGTTGTTCTCTGATCCATCCATGCGAGTGTGAATGTGTTTGAATGTTAGATATAAAGCACTTAAAAATTCTACTCAGGTAGAGTAGAAAAGTGCTTTATAAGAACCAGTCCATTTTAGCAAACAAAATGTCGTTTACTAAGCGTCACACAGTTTACTACAAATGATTGTGAATTTAATGTAGGTCTTTTTGTGCTTACTGTGATTGTGATATTTTTTGCTAGTACATAACACTACCTGACTGTGTTAGCTAATTGACCTGCTAATTTGGCCCACTCTTAGCAGAATGGTAGTGATAACAGAAATAAACTGATGCATCTTTTGTTTATGAATTAGAACATCGATAGCAGATCACTCACAGAACTTTCCACTCCCATCCACACATTTTTGCAATGGCAGCGTCATGCCAATTTACACCTGTTTCCTTCTTGCTTGCTCTGTATACTAACTAACATAGTATTTTAATGATAATTATTTCACAATAATTCTGGTCTCATGTCCATGTTTTTCTCTTCCTGTTGTCAGACAACAGAATGATAGAATAAGCACAAGGAAAACCCGCTGACAGGCTCCAGCCATTAATCAAGCCACTACTCTGCATCACTGAAATCAACATTGTCTGACAGTTCCACAAAATGAGCTGCGCTTCTCTTACTGGCTGCTTCTCTGTCTCACTAATGAAAAGGGCATGTGAAGCAGCCATTCTAGTTCACTTTAACGCAACAGAAACTGAAACAGACCAAAAATGAAATGCCAAGCCACAGGTATACAGACGTATAGTTATGAATCACGGGACTCTATGTAGTCCTGTAAGATTAAGAGGGTAAAAAAAAAGTTTCGTTCTGCTAATCAAATGCACGTGATTTATTGATCATCAGAATGTGTGATCAGCTATAGAAAGGTTTTCTGCAGCATTCAGATGTGAGTTAACACAGTGCCACAAATCTTTACAGGAGTGGATGTCCCAGGTCAGATCAAAACTCAAGAGCTACGTATCTCAGTCTATAGGTTTCAGATAACATGTTAAATGTTACGGCCTGTTCTCTTCAAAAAGAACATGGCAGGAGGGCTTAGGTTTAGAAAGTTGCATCTGAACAAACCACAAGAGTTAAGGAACAAAGGCCTTTGGACCAACAAGATCAATGGAGACCATACTGCACTGCACTACAAAACACAATTTCCCGTAGTTTTTTTTTTTTCAAAAGTCAGAAAAGTGTTGTGACTTTTGTAAATAATACTTTTAAGGCTTTTTCTTTTTACATCATTTTCATATGAGAACTAATGCTTTCCCATTTAAAACAAAAGTCCACATTCAAAAGATTTTAGATGACTCTTTCACCCAAAATTGAAAATCTTATTTCAGAAAAGGACATAAAAAAATAAAGAAGGTGGTGTAAAAAGACTTCTTGCTTAAGATGTCCCATGTCTTATTTATTATCAAGTTTACTATTCTCCCCAGCTCAATAATAAATACTAAAAGAACATGTTTGCCACTACAGCTGTCAGCTTCTAAAAAGCCCTTTACCCTCCAGTGTTATCTGGGAGTTGCGAGATGAAGAAAAACATCTTGATTCTTCCAACGCAGAAGCCTCACCCCATGGTGAGCTGCAGAATGGAGTGGTGGCATCATTCCATGCATTATTCAGCAGTGTAAATTAACCCTGAGTGGAGATACTCCATCAATCAAGAGTGATGGGGGTGAGGCTGCAATAAAAGTATGCTGCCTGGGAGAGAGAGAGAAGTGTGAATGGAGGGTGGAATGCCGGTGGTGGTTATCTGTGTGTATCTGGGAGTCTGTCAAATGGAATGTAATGGAGAGGGAGTCAGAAGTCAGAACTAGAATTAGCCACCCACTATTTCAACAGGTGGCCCTGACAGTCACAGGAGGCATGTGGACAGGCTCGGGCAGAAACTGTCTGACCCAGTGTGGAACCAAAACACTGAGTGGACCTGAATCAGAGGCTTCGAAGTTATTAGAAGGTATTGTTTAGAAAAAAACAATTTAAAGCCATGCTGTTGCTATGCAGTTGCTATCTCAGGGTGAAGTAAAATAATACATAAAAAATACTGCTGCTGTCCTAGACTACCAGTACTTTCAAATTTCCCTAAATAAAATATTTGCAGAACCACTGATTTATTACCAAAAAATGAAATAAAAAAGACAGTTTAGCAATTAGTTAGTAAAACGAGTAAGAGTCAGAGCCTGCTTACTAGCTTTATCTTCTGTACCTTTCAAGAATATTTGGGGTTTTCCTCAGAGGGCCAAGTTAATTCCTTTCTTTCTTCTTTTTTCCCTCAACTTTTTAGGAAACAAGGAAAATAAAAATAACAGCAGCATGGCTGTATGTATGTATGCAATGACACACGTGGTTTCCAGACAGGGATGACTGATGAGTCCCTGACAGATGATACCATGGGGATTTGTGTTGATGTCACAATATCAAAGTTTATTTTCTCCAATAAATAAATTGTTATACTTACCTTAAATACCTGCAAACCTGAAAGCATTCTGATCACCTATACTTTTTTGTGATAACATTAGTATTTGCTCATCATTTAATTGAAGTGCTAGTGTAGTTGTAGACTCTTTGCTTTTTACTTCTTATTGTGTTCTGTGAAGAAAAAGTCCCTGACCACCGTAGACGATAAGACTCATTGTATGTCACACTCCATCAGTATTCGGATGAAGGCAGTGTACATGGTTTGGTTTACTAAAGAAAGCATGTCCATGACTTTCTCTGGCTGCCAAGTCTGTGTTTGTTTGTTTTGTTTTGTTTTTTCCAAATTAAAAAACAGGACATTATTATTAATTATAACAGACTTACCACTGTCTATGTATTTAAATTTATGGTATGTGTCTGTTTCCAGATGTATTTGCCTATATAAGTGTGCTCCTGTGTAGTCCTGTAAAATCCCTGTGCCTTCGTCAAACGCTGATTGGCTGACAAGTGGACTGGAAAAGGGAAGGGAATGGTAGTGGAGTTCATGAGGAATGGGAGAAGTGCAAAAAAAAAATGTCAAAGATAAAACAAACAAACAAAAAAAATGTGCAAAATATAGACAGTGGCTGCAGTGGAAACCTTTCATTATTTTTTAAAAAAATTTTTTTCACCTTTTTAATTTCAGTTCCGTTCTCTATACTGTATGTTATAAATTCACTCTTGTGCACCGCAGACGAGAGTAAGAAACCAACCAGTTGATGACATATTTTTGACACTGCTTCCAGCTGA
Organism: Oreochromis grahami; assembly: GCA_029532605.1. NCBI lineage: Eukaryota > Metazoa > Chordata > Actinopteri > Cichliformes > Cichlidae > Oreochromis > Oreochromis grahami. The sequence continues at coordinate 15,380 of JAQSNX010005667.1, forward strand.
TCACAGACAATATCTGCAGGTTCAAAGCTCCCCATAGACCCTCATTGCCCTACCACTACTGAAGTATGATTTAACCAATATCCAGAGCTAAACTAAAATCACAATTTTTAAAGCGATAATTCAGAAATAAAAAAAATCACAAAGCAGTTGAACAAGCAGCACTTAATTTTAAATACAATATATTTGGCAGCATTCCAGCATTGTCTCATCCATGCCTGGTGAAGGCATATCGTTTAGAAATCTCAATGCATTCTTCTACTTATCCAACCCAAGCATCCTGGGGGGGCTGGAGCCTGTCTCAGCTGTCATAGGTCAAGAGGCAGGATACACCTAGGACACACTGCTAATCTGTGGCTGGGCTAAAACATACAGACAGCAACCATTCACACTCACATCCACACCTATGCTAAATTTAGAATCTCAAATAACCAAACCCTATGCATGTCTGTGGACGGTGGGAGGAAGCTAGAGTACTTGGAGAGAACCTACACACATACAGAGAGAACATGCAAACTCCACATACAGAGGCCCCTGTGATATGGTTTCCGAAAGAGACTCAGGCGCAGGCCAGGGTGTTCCTTTAAGCGAAGAACAGTGCGTTTATTTACAGTGAACACAATCACCAAGTGGCTATATACAACGTGCAGGGGAAAGGGGTCCGGGTCGCCAGGGTCCGTGGGGGAAACAGGGTTAGGAGAAAAGGTGCTCCACACTTTCTGTACAAAACTCCTCCTCAGTCACTCCTCTCAGAATCTGGTTTCCAAAAACGATCTAAACACAAAAAGGTCAGGTTAGCGGGATAATAACAAAGGGCTTTCAAGATTCAGGTTGGCAGGTACACAAGTTTGACTGACGCTGATAGCTCAACGATCCAGCGACGAGTAGAGCAGACTCGCCATCTTAAGTAGGACTCTAATCTTGGTAATCAGCGGCAGGTGTGTTGATCATCCCCAGGTGCGTGGGCCAGAGGCGGGAGCCCATACTGAGCTCCGCCTCGGCAGGGAAAAGAGAGAGAGGGAGAGGACGAGAGAAAAAGAGAGAGCAGGTGCGAGAGAGGAGAATAAACAACACACACAGCGCCTGACTGTAGTCAGCCGGCGAGGTGCAGGGACCATGACAGTACCCCCCCCCTCAACGGGAGCCTCCCGGCGACCCACCAGGCTTGTCCGGATGCAGGCGGTGGAAGTCCCGGAGCATGGGTTTGTCCAGAATGGCCGCTCGCGGGACCCAGGAGCGTTCCTCCATGCCATAGCCCTCCCAGTCAACCAGGTATTGACAGCCACGACCCCGGCGGCGCGAGTCCATTATGCGAGTTATGGAGTAAGCCGGCAACCCATCCACGAGCCGGGCGGGAGGAGGGGGCCTGGAAGGAGGGCACAGAGGACTGGACCGGACAGGTTTGATTTGTGAAACATGGAAGACATTATGGATCTTCATATTACGAGGGAGTTTTAACTTCACAGAGACAGGGTTGACCAAGGCAGCGATTTCAAAAGGGCCGATGAAGTTGGGTGTAAGTTTCTTGGATTCGGTCCTGACAGGACAAAGCGGGTAGAGAGCCATACCTTCTGGCCGACAGAGTATTCGGGTGCTGGGGTCCGGTGCCGGTCCGCGATGCGTTTGTTGTTCTCCTTCGTACGGAGTAAGGCCGCTTGAGTTGCCCGCCAAACTCGTCGGCACCTGCGCAGATGAGCCTGGACAGAGGGTACAGAGTGCTCACCTTCCACAGCAGGAAAAAGAGGAGGCTGATAACCCAAGGAAGCTTCGAATGGAGACCGGCCGGTGGCAGAGGCAGTCAAGCTGTTATGGGCGTACTCGATCCACGGCAACTCCTCACTCCAGATGGTTTGATTGGTGGAGGCGACACAGCGCAGGGCGGTCTCCAGTTCCTGGTTGGCCCGCTCGGCCTGGCCGTTGCTCTGAGGATGATAGCCTGAGGATAGACTGACCTTTGCTCCCAGGGAATTGCAGAACTCTCTCCAGACCCGAGAAGTGAATTGAGGCCCTCTGTCGGACACTATGTCCTCCGGGATCCCATGCAGGCGGAAGACGTGAGTGGCGAGTAGGCGTGCGGTTTCTAGAGCTGTGGGAAGCTTAGGCAGAGCAATGAAATGAGCCGCTTTAGAGAAACGGTCGATTATGGTGAGAATGACGGTGTTACCTGCTGAAGGAGGTAGCCCGGTGATGAAATCCAGTGCTATGTGAGACCATGGTCGGGAAGGAGTGGGTAACGGATGGAGCTGGCCCGCCGGGGGTTGGTTCGATGGTTTGTTTCGGGCACAGACAGCACAGGCGGTGATGTATTCCCGAGTATCTTGGGCAAGTGAGGGCCACCAGAAGTACCGCTGAAGAAACTTGACGGTGCGATGTATACCTGGATGGCACGAGAACCGGGCTGTGTGAGCCCACTGCAGAACCTGGGATCTGACGGAGCGTGGAACATAGAGTCTGTGGGCGGGTCCCCCTCCCGGATCTGGTTCCGCTTCCTGAGCCGCCCGGACGGCCGCCTCGACCTCCCAGGTGACGGCCCCGATAGTACAGGTTGCCGGCAGGATGGGATCCGGGTCCACCTTTCCTTCAGCAGCGGAGTACTGACGGGAGAGGGCGTCCGGCTTGACGTTACGGGAACCGGGCCTGTAGGTGATTGAAAAGTGGAAACGGGTGAAAAACAGGGCCCACCTGGCCTGTCGAGCATTGAGACGCTTCGCCGTTTGAAGGTAGGCCAGATTTTTGTGATCGGTCCAGACCACGAAGGGTTGAGTGGTGCCCTCTAGCCAGTGCCGCCATTCTTCCAGGGCGAGCTTAATCGCCAGCAGCTCCCGGTCGCCCACATCATAGTTTCGTTCTGCAGGGGTGAGACGGACGGGGAAAAAAAGGCACAGGGGTGCATCTTACCCTCCTTCTGTTGTGAAAGGACGGCCCCCACCCCTGAGTCGGATGCGTCGACCTCTACCACGAACTGAAGAGTGGTGTCAGGCTGGACCAGGATGGGCGCTGAGGTAAACCGTTTCTTGAGCTCCTGAAAGGCTGATTGGGCGGCGTCACTCCACTGAAAAGCAAGCTTAGGAGAGGTTAACTGGGTTAATGGTAAGGCAATCCTGCTGAAGTCCCGTATGAATCTCCTGTAGAAATTAGCAAAGCCTAGAAAGCGTTGTAACTGGCGACGGTTTGGGGGCTCGGGCCAGTTCACAACAGCCTTGACTTTCACAGGATCGGGTCGGAGATCTCCACGCTCGATCATGTACCCTAGGAAGGCAACAGTGGGCACATGAAACTCACATTTCTCGCTTTTGACGAACAGCCGGTTCTCCAGAAGGCGTTGCAGTACCAGCCGGACCTGGGTCTCGTGTTCAGCCTGGGACGAGGAGAAGATCAGAATGTCATCTAGGTAGACAAACACAAACCGGTTAATAAAGTCTCTTAGAACATCGTTGACCAGGGCCTGGAATACTGCGGGTGCATTAGTGAGCCCGAACGGCATGACCAGATACTCGAAATGTCCGAGGTGGGTATTGAACGCTGTCTTCCATTCATCGCCGTCCCGATCCGAACCAGGTGGTAGGCATTCCTCAAGTCTAGCTTGCTGAATATGGTGGCGCCCTGGAGAAGTTCGAAAGCAGAGGTGAGCAGAGGCAGTGGGTATTTATTTCTGACCGTAATGTTGTTGAGCCCCCGGAAGTCAATACAGGGTCGGAGGGTCTTATCCTTCTTCTCCACAAAGAAGAAACCCGCTGCGACGGGTGAGGAAGAAGCGCGGATCATCATCATCATCAACTTTATTTATAAAGCACTTTAAAACAACCACAGCTGACACAAAGTGCTGTACATTGGAACCATAAAATAAAATTACACTAGATATAAATAAAAACCAAATAAAAGAAGAGTGAAATCATTAATTAAATAACTACTTCAATTAAAAGAGAAACTAAGTCTCACTGAGGTTAAAAGCCAAGGAATAAAAGTGGGTTTTAAGACGTGATTTAAAAGTGGACAGTGAAGGGGCCTCTCTAATGTGCATGGGCAACTTATTCCATAATTTTGGAGCCACAATAGAGAAGGCCCTGTCCCCTCTGAGCTTCCTCCTGGATCTCGGTACCTCCAGGAGCAGCTGGTCAGCTGACCTTAGAGACCGACAGGGTGTGTGGAGATGAAGAAGCTCAGAGAGGTAAGGCGGGGCAAGACTGTGAAAGCATTTAAAAACAAACATAAGAATTTTAAAATTAACTCTAAAAGACACAGGCAGCCAGTGCAGAGAGGCTAGCACGGGGGTTATATGCTCTCTTTTTTCGAGTTCCTGTTAGGAGTCGTGCAGCCGCATTTTGAACCAGCTGCAGACGTGAGAGCAACGACTGACTAACCCCGACATAAAGTGCGTTACAGTAGTCCAGGCGGGAAGAAATAAAAGCATGGATCACTGTTTCAAGGTGGTGCCTCGAAAGAAAAGATTTTACTCTTGCCAGTCGCCTTAAATGATAAAAACTGGACTTCACCACTGCTCTGATTTGATTGTCCAATTTAAAATCACTGTCCAACTTAAACCCAAGGTCAGTAACAACAGGTTTAAAATAGACTTCCAGGGATCCTAAAACAACAGAGGAGGGCTCACAGGGACCACTGGGTCCAAACACCAACACTTCTGTTTTCTTTTCATTAAAATTTAAAAAGTTTAGAGCCAACCAAGCTTTAATGTCATCTAGACATGTCAAGAGAGGTTTTATGGAGATGCCATCCTTCTGCTCCCGAATCAACGAGCACAGAAAGTGAATGACACTCTGAGTGGACCAGAAGTTTAGCGGGCAGGGCTAAACAGCCTTAAGGAGGATGATTTATCCTGATTCACACCGCCCACCAGTACTCCTACCATTACTGGCGGGCGCGGCCTTTGCTCGCGGCGGGCAGGAGGCGATCATGTGTCCCTTATTACCACAATACAGGCACTCACCGGCCGTGATGCGTCGCTGACGTTCTGCAGCAGTAAGGTGGGAGCTGCCAATCTGCATGGGTTGAACCTCTCCGTCGGCGCCCTCCGGTGTCCGGGAGGACCGGTAATCGGCCGAGGCCTCCGCCCCTCGTTGCCCGCGGCCTCCTGGGAATTGGAGTTCCGTGCTTGTCGGCGAGCCCGTAGCCGCTCATCCATCTTAATGCACAAGGCCATTAGTTCATCAAAAGCTGTGGGAAGGTCCCGCATAATCAATTCATCTTTCAAATCCTCACGAATGTTATTTAACAGTGTGCTCCTGAGCGCATCCGGTCCCCAGCCGGTTTCTTCGGCCAAAATCCAAAAGTCGATTGAGTAGTCTGCCATACTCCGTTTACCTTGCTTGAAGTTAAGGAGGCGGAGCGCCGCAGCCTCGGCTCCAGAGCCTCTGTTAAACACTGTCTTAAATTTAGCCACAAACACCTCAAAAGAAATCCCAGGATCGGAGTTTAACACCACCTGGGCCCATTTCAAAGCACGATCTCTTAACATCTGTACAAAGAAGGCAATCTTCGCCCCATCGTTGTTATGGAAGCGCCGCTGTTCGCGGAAAATCAATGAGCACTGGGCCAGAAAGCCAGAGCATCTTTCCGACTCACCCGCAAAGGGTTCAGGCGAAGGCAGAGGACCGTCAGAGGAAGGAGTGGCTGCCGAGGAGGGGTTTGCCGTGGCCGCCGCGAGTGTTTCCTGCGGGGCCGGGTGAGCTGGCTGGGGATTCCCCGGCTGTACGCCCCCTGGTGTAGTCAAACGGGAAACAGCTTGGGTTAGTGCGGCAATCTCACCTCGCAGCTGGTGTAACATTTGTTCGTGGCGGGTCAGCGCCGCTTCTTGGGCAGCCAGTGCCTGTCCGACGGGGTCCTGTCCTGCTGAGTCCATGCTGGCTGGATCGTTCTGATATGGTTTCCGAAAGAGACTCAGGCGCAGGCCAGGGTGTTCCTTTAAGCGAAGAACAGTGCGTTTATTTACAGTGAACACAATCACCAAGTGGCTATATACAACGTGCAGGGGAAAGGGGTCCGGGTCGCCAGGGTCCGTGGGGGAAACAGGGTTAGGAGAAAAGGTGCTCCACACTTTCTGTACAAAACTCCTCCTCAGTCACTCCTCTCAGAATCTGGTTTCCAAAAACGATCTAAACACAAAAAGGTCAGGTTAGCGGGATAATAACAAAGGGCTTTCAAGATTCAGGTTGGCAGGTACACAAGTTTGACTGACGCTGATAGCTCAACGATCCAGCGACGAGTAGAGCAGACTCGCCATCTTAAGTAGGACTCTAATCTTGGTAATCAGCGGCAGGTGTGTTGATCATCCCCAGGTGCGTGGGCCAGAGGCGGGAGCCCATACTGAGCTCCGCCTCGGCAGGGAAAAGAGAGAGAGGGAGAGGACGAGAGAAAAAGAGAGAGCAGGTGCGAGAGAGGAGAATAAACAACACACACAGCGCCTGACTGTAGTCAGCCGGCGAGGTGCAGGGACCATGACACCCTGTCTGGACTCGAACTCTAGATCTTCTTAATATTCTACATCAATGTAAAGTATGAAAACTGCTTTAAAACTAGAGCATCAACCTTTAAATATATATACATTAGTGCTGTCACAGTTAACTACTTAACGCAAATTAATCCGCCATCACGGTCAACGAGATTATTATTTTTAATGCAATTAACACATCTGGAGTGCAGAATGACTCAAAATCCCTGAAATGTTTCTGTCAACGCATTTCGGGGCAGTTTGTCCAAGTAGAGTTACCTTCGCACATGTGCAAATAGGCAGTTGATCTGGTAGTGGCGGGCAGCTGAACCGATCAACTCAATATGGAAGATGATAAACGCATATTGGCCCTCTCGATGGGAAATTTGACTATTAAAAATATAACAAGACGGAACAGTTGACCGACATAAAGCATTATGCACATTGTGCAAGAGGGAATTTTCTTTTCACCGAAGCACTTCCAGGTTAAAATATCACATTGACGCAAAGCATAGATTAGCCGAGGATGCTGCTAGGACTTTGGCTAACGCAATTCAATTCAATTCAATTCAATTCAATTCAATTCAATTTTATTTATATAGCGCCAAATCACAACAAAAGTCGCCTCAAGGCGCTTTATATTGTACAGTAGATAGCACAATAATAAATACAGAGAAAAACCCAACAATCATATGACCCCCTATGAGCAAGCACTTTGGCGACAGTGGGAAGGAAAAACTCCCTTTTAACAGGAAGAAACCTCCGGCAGAACCAGGCTCAGGGAGGGGCGGCCATCTGCTGCGACCGGTTGGGGTGAAAGAAGGAAAACAGGATGAAAGACATGCTGTGGAAGAGAGACAGAGATTAATAACAGATATGATTCGATGCAGAGAGGTCTATTAGCACATAGTGAGTGAGAAAGGTGACTGGAAGGGAAAAACTCAATGCATCATGGGAATCCCCGGCAGCCTACGTCTATTGCAGCATAACTAAGGGAGGATTCAGGGTCACCTAGTCCAGCCCTAACTATATGCTTTAGCAAAAAGGAAAGTTTTAAGCCTAATCTTGAAAGTAGAGATAGTGTCTGTCTCCCGAATCCAAACTGGAAGCTGGTTCCACAGAAGAGGGGCCTGAAAACTGAAGGCTCTGCCTCCCATTCTACTTTTAAATACTCTAGGAACAACAAGTAGGCCTGCAGTGCAAGAGCGAAGTGCTCTAATAGGGTGATATGGTACTACAAGGTCATTAAGATAAGATGGGGCCTGATTATTTAAGACCTTGTATGTGAGGAGCAGGATTTTGAATTCAATTCTGGATTTAACAGGAAGCCAATGAAGGGAAGCCAAAACAGGAGAAATATGCTCTCTCTTTCTAGTCCCTGTCAGTACCCTTGCTGCAGCATTTTGGATTAGCTGAAGGCTTTTCAGCGAGTTTTTAGGACATCCTGATAATAAAGAATTACAGTAGTCCAGCCTGGAAGTAATAAATGCATGAACTAGTTTTTCAGCATCACTCTGAGACAGGATATTTCTAATTTTAGAGATGTTGCGCAAATGGAAGAAAGCAGTCTTACATATTTGTTTAATATGTGCGTTGAAGGACATGTCCTGGTCAAAAATGACTCCAAGGTTTCTCACAGCATTACTGGAGGCCAAGGTAATGCCATCCAGAGTAAGAATCTGCTTAGATACCATATTTCTAAGATTTTCAGGGCCGAGTACAATAACCTCAGTTTTATCTGAATTAAGAAGCAGAAAGTTAGCGGCCATCCAGGTCTTTATGTCTTTAAGACATTCCTGCAGTTTAACTAATTGGTCTGTGTTACCTGGCTTCATGGAACGCATCACCCAGCTTGCGACAAACCACTCACGGAGCATTGGGGACTCAGTAAGTCTACCTCGGACATATTGACCGACACATTTGCCAAGTGGGTTGCAACAAACTGCAGACTTATTAATATCGTTGAGAACACACTCTTTACATAGCTTTGGTTCCTTGTTTCAAGGACTTGAAGTGCCTCCCCAAGGGTGACAGCGAGAGAGTGGATAAATGTTTACAGAATTTTTTGTTAACATGAATGTGCAAGATGTTCAATAGAAATGCTAAGTGCGTATATTTTCCCTTTTTTCTCGAGTCTGTTTGCTCATGCAAAATGAAAAGCGATTAATATAGAATAAAAATGAATGATATTTAATTTTAATTAAGTTGAAAAAATGTAATTGCAACCAGGCTATTGATCAAGTAGGGTTAAAATCAGGGTTAATGGAATTGAAATTGATAGAGTGTATGAAAATAAATTTCTTGGAGTGATAATTGATGATAAGCTGAGCTGGAAGTCTCATATAAATCATGTGACAACAAAAATGTCAAAGACCATTGCTATTCTCCACAAAACAAAGCATGTCCTGAACAAAAAATCATTATACACACTTTATTGTTCTCTGTTGCTTCCATATATGACTTATTGTCTAGAGATATGGGGTAATGCATATAAAACAAATACTCTTCCTATTTTCAAGTTACAAAAAAGAGCTATAAGAATTATAAATCAATCAAACTATATAGAACCAACTAACATTTTGTTTATTAATCTGAATACCCTAAAATTTTATGATTTAGTCAAATATAAAATGGCACAGATAATGTATAAACCACAAAATAACTTGCTTTGCCGCAGTATTCAGAAGCTGTTTAAAGTCAGAGAGAGTCAATATGACTTAAGGGGAACAGATTTCTTTAAAACAAACAAGATAAGGACAAACATAAAGCAAAGATATGTTTCTGTTAGAGGAGTTAACCTGTGGAATAGTTATGACAGTGATTTAAAAAGGTGTAGTTCATTTTCCTTGTTTAAAAACATGTTTAAAAATAGAGTATTAGAAAAATATATTAATCAAGAATGAAAAGAGCAAAAATAATAATTCTGAAACTCTTGATTGTTTTGCTTTGATGTAGTTATCTAAGGTGGAAATTTTTTTGTTTTGTTTGTTTGTTTGTTTGTTTGTTTTTGCTTTGCTTTGTTTTATTCTTTGCTTTGAGCCCTGTGTACAGGAGCTGCATGCAAAAGATTTTTTGTTAAAAGGGTTGGCATAATAAGCAAATGCTTCAGCCAATACCTTTTGATTAGCCTTGTCTCATGATTTTTTGCTTTTTGGTAATCTTTATTTTGTATTCTGTATGCTAATCAATAAAATCAGTCAATCAATCAAGTAATTGCAATTAATCGCAATTAATTACAGAAAATTGTGAGATTAATTAGTTAATCTTTTTTAATCTATTGACAACACTAATATACATATATATCTTTATCTTTGCTAAAGATAAATCAATTTATCAATTTAGTGACAGTCACAAATAACAAAGAAACGCATAGGTCTTTGTCAAAAAAATGCACCAAAGACTCATTTCAGGCCATGTGTAGGTTCAGTCTGGAAATTCTGTGTACCATCTCGACCTTCTGTATAGCAGTACACTGTTAGACTTTTCATCTCCACTTTACGGTAACATACTGGCGTCACTGTTGCCAGCGTCATACCGTGACGCCGTATTACGGTACCTTACCGTTGTGCAGGATGATACCGTTTTTTGCTGTTGTGGTATAATACTCTTGGACAGAGCTGGACTGGCCATCGGGCATACCGGGCATTTGCCCGGTGGGCCGCTGGCAATTTTTTGTTTTTATGGGCCGATGAATTTTTTTTTTTATTTATTATTTTTTTTTTTTTAGGAAGGGTATATATAATGAAAGGTGTTGGATTGGCCAATTGGTCATGATCAACTCTGGGCTGGACCAATTACAGCCGAGGAGGCCGGATGCACCCTCCCCCTTGTTTAGCAATCTTATAGACGAACTAAAGAAAATGGAGAACAAAAAAAGGAAAGGAGGTTCCCTGTTCTCCGGCAGACCCCAAGCAGCTGGGGAAAGAGGGCGGCTGGGTGACGGTGAGGAGGAAGCATAATCTTAAACTGAAGCCCCAGGTACACCACCAACCTGGTCATGTGTCTAACCGTTTTTCCCCACTCGGCAACACACCTGCCGGGGTTCAAACTCTGGTAATTGGTGATTCTGTTCTCAGACATGTGAAGCTAGAGACACCGGCACCCATAGTCAATTGTCTTCCAGGGGCCAGAGCAGGCGACATTGAAGGAAATTTAAAACTGCTGGCTAAGGGTAAACGTAAATACAGTAAGATCATAATTCACGTCGGCAGTAATGACACCCGGTTACGCCAATCGGAGGTCACTAAAATCAATATTGAATCGGTGTGCAACTTTGCCAAAACAATGTCGGACTCTGTAGTTTTCTCTGGTCCCCTCCCCAATCAGACCAGGAGTGACATGTTTAGCCGCATGTTCTCCTTAAATTGCTGGCTGTCTGAGTGGTGTCCCAGAAACGATGTGGGCTTCATAGATAATTGGCAAACCTTCTGGAGGAAACCTGGTCTTGTTAGGAGAGACGGCATCCATCCCACTTTGGATGGAGCAGCTCTCATTTCTAGAAATATGGACAAATTTATTAAACCCCCCAAAATATGACTATCCAGAGTTGGGACCAGGAAGCAGAGTTGCAGTCTTACACGCCTCTCTGCAGCTCTCCTCCCGTTACCCCCCAAAAACCCATCTCCATTGAGACTGTGTCAGCTCCCAAAAAGACAAAAAACAAACTAAAAACCAGCAATAAACAACTTAAACATAAAAAATCACAAAGAAAGAACAATACAGTATCCACATCTGAACCAAAGAGTAAAACAGTGAAATGTGGATTATTAAATATTAGGTCTCTCTCCTCCAAGTCTCTGTTAGTACATGACTTAATAATTGATCAACAAATCGATTTACTCTGCCTTACAGAAACCTGGTTGCAGCAGGATGAGTATGTTAGTTTAAATGAATCAACACCCCCGAGTCATTCTAACTACCAGAAATCTCGAAGCACAGGCCGAGGGGCGGTGTGGCAGCAATTTTTCACACCAGTCTATTAATTAACGAAAGACCAAGACAGACTTTTAATTCATTTGAAAGCCTGATGCTTAGCCTCGTCCACCCCAGCTGTAAAACTCAGAAACCAGTCTTACTTGTTATCATCTATCGTCCACCTGGGCCTTACACAGAGTTTCTCTCTGATTTCTCAGACTTTTTATCTGATTTAGTGCTCAGCTCAGATAAAATAATTATTGTGGGTGATTTTAACATCCATGTAGATGCTAAAAATGACAGCCTCAACATCGCATTTAATCTGCTATTAGACTCAATTGGCTTCTCTCAAAATGTAAAAGAACCCACCCACCACTTTAATCACACTCTAGATCTTGTTTTAACGTATGGCATAGAAACTGAACATTTAACAGTGTTTCCTGAAAACCCTCTGCTGTCTGATCATTTCCTGATAACATTTACATTTACAATAATTGATTACACAGCAGTGGAGAGTAGACTTTATCAAAGTAGATGTCTTTCTGAAAGTGCTGTAACTAAATTTAAGAATATAATCCACCCACTGTTATCATCTTCAATGCCCTGTACCAACATAGAGCAGAGCAGCTATCTGAACGCTACTCCAACAGAGGTCGATTATCTTGTTAATAATTTTACCTCCTCACTACGTACGACTCTGGATACTGTAGCTCCTGTGAAAACTAAGGCCTCAAATCCAAAGTCCCTGACTCCGTGGTATAATTCTCAAACACGTAGCCTAAAGCAGATAACTCGTAAGCTGGAGAGGAAATGGCGTGTCACAAATTTAGAGGATCATCATTTAGCCTGGAGAAATAGTTTGCTGCTTTATAAGAAAGCCCTCCGCAAAGCCAGAACATCTTACTATTCGTCACTGATTGAAGAAAATAAGAACAACCCCAGGTTTCTCTTCAGCACTGTAGCCAGGTTGACAAAAAGTCAGAGCTCTACTGAGCCAACCATCCCTTTAACGTTAACTAGTAATGACTTCATGAACTTCTTCACAAATAAAATTTTTATCATTAGAGAAAAATTACCAATAATCATCCCACAGATGTAATATTATCTACAGCTACTTTTAGTACCATCGATGTTAAGTTAGACTCTTTTTCTCCAATTGATCTTTCTGAGTTAACTTCAATAATTAATTCCTCCAAACCATCAACGTGTCTTTAGACCCCATTCCTACTAAACTGCTCAAAGAAGTCCTGCCATTAATTAATGCTTCAATCTTAAATATGATCAACCTATCTCTAATAATCGGCTATGTACCACAGGCCTTCAAGGTGGCTGTAGTTAAACCTTTACTTAAAAAGCCATCTCTAGACCCAGCTGTCTTAGCTAATTATAGGCCAATCTCCAACCTTCCTTTCATATCAAAAATCCTTGAAAGAGTAGTTGTCAAACAGCTAACTGATCATCTGCAGAGGAATGGCTTATTTGAAGAGTTTCAGTCAGGTTTCAGAGCTCATCACAGCACAGAAACAGCTTTAGTGAAGGTTACAAATGATCTTCTTATGGCCTCTGACAGTGGACTCATCTCTGTGCTTGTCCTGCTAGACCTCAGTGCTGCGTTTCGATACTGTTGACCATAATATCCTATTAGAGCGATTAGAACATGCTGTAGGTATTACAGGTACTGCACTGCAGTGGTTTGTATCATATCTATCTAATAGACTCCAATTTGTGCATGTAAATGGAGAGTCCTCTTCACACACTAAGGTCAATTATGGTGTTCCACAGGGTTCAGTGCTAGGACCAATTCTATTTACATTATACATGCTTCCCTTAGGCAGCATCATTAGAAGACATAGCATAAAATTTCACTGCTATGCAGATGACACGCAGCTCTATCTATCCATGAAGCCAGATAACACACACCAATTAGTTAAACTGCAGGAATGTCTTAAAGACATAAAGACCTGGATGGCCGCTAACTTTCTGCTTCTTAATTCAGATAAAACTGAGGTTATTGTACTCGGCCCTGAAAATCTTAGAAATATGGTATCTAAGCAGATTCTTACTCTGGATGGCATTACCTTGGCCTCCAGTAATGCTGTGAGGAACCTTGGAGTCATTTTTGACCAGGACATGTCCTTCAATGCACATATTAAACAAATATGTAAGACTGCTTTCTTCCATTTGCGCAACATCTCTAAAATTAGAAATATCCTGTCTCAGAGTGATGCTGAAAAACTAGTTCATGCATTTATTACTTCCAGGCTGGACTACTGTAATTCACTATTATCAGGATGTCCTAAAAACTCGCTGAAAAGCCTTCAGCTAATCCAAAATGCTGCAGCAAGAGTCCTGACAGGGACTAGAAAGAGAGAGCATATTTCTCCTGTTTTGGCTTCCCTTCATTGGCTTCCTGTTAAATCCAGAATTTAATTCAAAATCCTGCTCCTCACATACAAGGTCTTAAATAATCAGGCCCCATCTTATCTTAATGACCTTGTAGTACCATATCACCCTATTAGAGCACTTCGCTCTCGCTCTGCAGGCCTACTTGTTGTTCCTAGAGTATTTAAAAGTAGAATGGGAGGCAGAACCTTCAGTTTTCAGGCCCCTCTTCTGTGGAACCAGCTTCCAGTTTGGATTCGGGAGACAGACACTATCTCTACTTTCAAGATTAGGCTTAAAACTTTCCTTTTTGCTAAAGCATATAGTTAGGGCTGGACCAGGTGACCCTGAATCCTCCCTTAGTTATGCTGCAATAGACGTAGGCTGCCGGGGATTCCCATGATGCATTGAGTTTTTCCCTTCCAGTCACCTTTCTCACTCACTATGTGCTAATAGACCTCTCTGCATCGAATCATATCTGTTATTAATCTCTGTCTCTCTTCCACAGCATGTCTTTCATCCTGTTTTCCTTCTTTCACCCCAACCGGTCGCAGCAGATGGCCGCCCCTCCCTGAGCCTGGTTCTGCCGGAGGTTTCTTCCTGTTAAAAGGGAGTTTTTCCTTCCCACTGTCGCCAAAGTGCTTGCTCATAGGGGGTCATATGATTGTTGGGTTTTTCTCTGTATTTATTATTGTGCTATCTACTGTACAATATAAAGCGCCTTGAGGCGACTTTTGTTGTGATTTGGCGCTATATAAATAAAATTGAATTGAAAATTGAATTGAATTGAGGTGTTTATGAAAATATCACTAAATCTGTCATTTATTAATTTTAATATTAATTAACCATCATGTCTCACCTCTAGTGTTCTTGGTCTTAATTTAAGGTTTTTCCTATAGCGATTGACAGATCACGTGACTTTCGCGCATTGCATGCCGGGAACTCGAGGCAAAACAAGTACCGCATCAAATGCAAGCATTTGCAGCACCGCAAAAAGTTCATTCTGCGGTTCCAATACCTTCTTGGTTTTTCTTTGCCGCACAAAAAAGGAATGTACAAAACTAAGGGAGAAAAATGCCGGTCCGTACAAAGACAGACTCGACGAAAAGGCACAGAAAAGATACGAAGGAAAAAAAAATCAAAGGAGTGAAAGGGTCAGACCCTTATGAGCACACAGAGTGGACAAAAGACGTTAGCGTGCTGCCCAACTTTCACCACGCTCAGATTTATAATTATACGGTTCTTGGAGTGAGTGCATACACTCATGAAGTTTTTAGTAACTTCAGGTCACTGCAACAAGCCCAGGTACAGTTTACCGACGGATGG